>JARK01001363.1:163535-202125 GCA_000688135.1 Ancylostoma ceylanicum | reverse complement strand
ACACACACACACACACACACACACACACACACACACACACACACACATGAAGTGCCAATTAAGAAGAAGTAAGATTAGTACAAAAACTATAACCTAAGCGAATCATTTGGATTACGATTGAATAGACTACTTCTCTTAGCTAAGAAATAAGAAAATAACTTCACCTCGGTTTCCGAATGGCCTTTTTTTAGTTTCCAATTCTGAAACGGTAGAGGAGTACGAGCATCAAATGGGAAAATACGTGTCTTGCGTGAAAGCGTAACCTCGATTTGATTATATAAAGAATTGAGAGAAATTTCTACGTGTTTTCTGGTTAAATCCATGCGACAGTCGGTCACGCGGAAATGGTCAGACACTTGGGTAACTGAACCGAAATTTTGACTGGTCAACCGATCCATCGATTGTTGTGGCCTTCATACTGGAATCGGAAGTTGCGACTGCAACCGCCTAGTAGTCCAGGCTTTGCGCTATCAGGCAACAGCTTGTTTCCATGGGTAAAGTTTTGCATGGTAGAAAAGAATTTCATAAACTGTGACGGAATCAAAATTCGGGCGATCTGCCATTTCAGGTCACGGCGCTACGACATCCCTCGCACTCTGTGTTGTAAATGTTGAATGTTGAGCGATGCTAATTCTGTATTAAATCTGGACTAAGGTGTCATAGCTTCATTATAAATGTTTTGTGCGAAATAGCGCATTTCCACTTCACCACCCCAATAGTTACAGGTACCGCCAAAGTCGTATATGTATGAACAACCAGGATGTTGGGAGATCTCAAAACAGGAATTAAAGAAAATTCTATTCTTGGAGCTCATGTTTTGGCCACTCTTACTGTGGCCACATTCAGCACTAAGTGCTAAACACGCAGCTGAACAATTCATCAAACAAATCTGCTGAACTTTTGAGACAGATGCCGAGATGCATCAGAAATCGTTGAGCGATGAGTTCGCAACCAGAGGGCGCTGATTAGCGGGAGACCATCAGTTAGCATGCGTCTCCACGCGCGCTCCGTGAGTGTTTGATAGGTCGCTGAGCTCGTCAGTTGTTCGATAAAGCGAGGGAGGAGTTCCACATGGGACTGATCGACCGATGCTGAAACTTGACGCCGTTTTCCAACCACATACTGCTGCTTCTGCCGTTTCTTCAGCCTTATTGCTGTTTTTCATGCTCAGGAACAGATGTTCCTAGTGAGCGCTGTAGTTGCGAGATCCTCGCTATTTTCGACTGCTGCTTCATGGCTTTACGCGGTGCTGCGCTATGTGTACTCTTTGTAATACGGTAGTCTTGTGGTATTCATAACGTATTCTTCATGTAGGAATTGTTATTTCCATGCGTACTACTATTTCGGGAGTATTTACTGCTTTATTTACTTTTCTAGTAAAATGTGAAATTTCGCATAGTACTAAAGGCAGCATCCATGAAAATTTTCCTCTCACAGATTTTACTGTATTTCTGTGTTTCTAACTTTAGTGAAGATCAATGCAGTTATCAGTTTCGACAAATCCTTAGAAGGAGGAGGTTTTCTTCGCCACCAGTTTAGACCGTTTGCAGAGAATGGTCGGGTTGCCCGCGCTTGAAATGGAAGGATTGAGGAGCGGAGGCAATTTTTATCATAAGGAAGGGAGTGATTGTAAACGGAAACACCCATTCATTTCATGCTACAACTCATTCCGTTGAACTGTTGCACTACCTGTAGTCCCTCATTTCTTGGGAACGCTGATACTTACGACGGTGCAACTTTCATAGACTTGCTGGCACCATTGCTAGTTATCCAAAACGATCACAATCTCGAACACGAAAATCTCCTTTGGTGCTGCTTTTAATGGTTAGCTAATCCTAGTCTTTCATAACCAGTATAAAGGATAAAGTGGTCGGCGTTGATCAATCCCGTCACGTGGGATGCGCCACGCATTCGACATCATCTGAGAAATCGTAGAGGCGTTGAATGCGTATGTGCCCTGTACAGTGACTTGCGGGGGGCATCCGATGAACCAAGTCAGTGCTTTATCCTCCCAGACTTCTCTGGTACCAATCAACCGACCCCGGGGGGATGGATGGCTTAGTTGGCCACGGGCGGGATCGAACCATCGACCGTGTGCCTGCGCAGCGAGCGTCTTACCACTGCGCCACACGCGCCCCTTCATAACCAGTAATAAAATTTAATTGCTTGATCCTGTGGTTACTTATTTTGTTATTTATTTATTCGTTTGATTATTTGCTTATTAATTTCATTCACTCATCTATCCCTTTACTAGTTCACTTCATTCACCCACTTGATGATTCCGTCATTTTCATGCGCCAGTGGATCCATTTGGATAATGCATATCGGGGTGTCACAAATAAAATTATTGGAAAAGAAATACCAGGCATACAGTCCATCTCAAAAAGATAGACGGATTGCGGGTTCCTTACCGTGGCGGCTGCAGAATCGCGGCTGGACCTACTCGACCCTTGTTCAGGTTCCACAGCGATGGTGCGTTCGCGCAATCAGTCTCTCTTTCTGAGAAGGACTGTAACTATTTGGAAAGAAATACTAAAAATATTCGTGAGATTGAAGGGATATGTAGAAGTAATCCATCACAATTTTTTTTTTTACTTATTCACTCACCTCGACATGATCTCATCTGTTATTCGTTTGTTTCGCGTGATTTACAGCTAATCACTATAAATGTGCATCTGCAAAGCTGCAATAGGTACCTAGCCATGTGTCACACCTCGAGCAACGCGGAATGAAGAATAATGTGCTTTTTTCGAGTACAATGTGTGCGTTTCTACCCGGCAGCATCGTATAATCCAAAAAATCGCATAGAAAACGGTAAACGCGTTATATCGGCTGATCTTCATGTGTATAACACCCACATCTCCATCAAGCTTTACCATTGCTCTGTTTTGCTCTCAGACATTCGCTCTAGATTCATTAATCTTAGTTTCTTTGTTTTATGTCCGCCCTGCAAGCCTCAATGTGCTGAAGAACAACATGATAAGTGGAGGTGTTTTATGACCGGGTCAATGAGGAGTTCGCCCGCAGCTGCTTGCATTACATGCAATATATATGTAATTGATGGTGGGTTGAGCCACTTATTCTCCCTACATTTCCGAAGTTAATCGGAGATTTTTGCATTCTTCCAATCGAAATAGTGCAATAGCGCTGATGCGTTCTGCTCTTCGAGGGTAGCACGCAACAGAGATATCACTGCTCATAGATTTATTGCCACGCAGATTATGAAAGCATCATGAATATGTGGTTGGGAGGTTAGCATATATTTGGAGAGACGATATCAATATTTATTTATCTCAGTACCCAAGGAGGTGGGCAGTAAATCGAACTGAACAGAAGACATACATATTATAGATGACTCAGAATAAAACTTGAGAAGGAAAAACTAAAAAAAAAACAACAGGTCGCAACTAACTGAATAAACAGTCGGAGAGACGAAAACAAAATGAGTGAGGGGAATCTTGGATCTTCAGAAAATTCAATCGTTGAGGTTAGTGGTTGTGGCAGAGCCAGACCTAACCAAAGCACTCTGCCCGAGAAAGAAACCTGAACAGCAGTGAGTGAGCTAATCCTGTGATGTGAAATATGAAGAAGATTGTCAACCAACTGGTTGTAAGTATCGTGAGCAACTCTTCCATTAGATAGCAAAAGTCCTTTGAGATGAGACAATCGCTACCCGAGAACGCAACTGGAAACCCATTCTGGGGTTATTTTGGGAACCATTCCTGGGTTCTGTATTCTGTGATTACAACTCTTTGATCTGGTACGACTCTGACGTTGAATGACAATACATTTGGCGAGGTTTGTTTGGCAACCTCGCAGACGAGCTTGCAAACTAGCCATGCAAACGAACCCCGTCAAATGCGTTGCCAAACAAGAAGTCCGGTAAAATGTATCGCCATGCAAACCTTGCCATTTGTATTGCCAAACACCCGTAAACTGTCTTGCCAACAGATTCTCTTGCCTTTTGTATTGCCAAACAGGCTCTTCACTCATTCTCCCGTCAAATGTATTGCCAAGCAAAATTTTATCCTGTACCCTGTCTTGCCAAACACACTCTCTTGCCAAATTTATTGCCACTTAATATCAGAAGAACACAACATCCGAATCATCTTTAACGCCAGTAAACAACAAAACAGCATAGAAACTGGACTGATCATTGTGGTGATAACATATCTGAAGTGGCTTTACTCTACTCCCTGGTAACTGAGGGTAAAGAGACGCAAATGTAGATAACTGCTTTGAGTACTGCACAATGATTTCTTCTATTCTATGGGGCAATTTTGACCAATCTGTTGAACCTCTTTTTAGGACCGGAGCACGCACCCTGCCTCCTCCACAGCTGCGGTGTAACCTCTACGGATATAAGGAAAACTCTCTTCCCTTTGAACCCATCTCTACACTAATATAAACCAAACGTAATCATCCTACATGTCATGACTAGATCCAGAAAGATGGTGAATCATTGTTGGTTCTTACACAGCTGTTTCAATCATTGAAACTGAGAAGAAGAACGTCTGGGTATCTAGTAAATTCCTTGAGATCAGTTGTACTTTGATTTTCCGGAAGTCAGATGATCGGTTGATCGGTTAATTCGAGGTCGCTGTTTGTTCCCAGCACCATGGACAATCAGACAAATTTCTCGCAGTTGTTTCGCTACACAAGAGGTCGATGCTGAACACATGACACTTTGATCTCCTCTCGTCATCATATATTTATCAGCTTCGTGTTTCCAATGATTGAAACCGTCACATTACCGACCAGTGCATCTAAAAAACGTTTTTTAAGTAATCTTGTACATCAATTTCAAAGGATGCTGATTTAGACTGCTTGAGTGAGGCTGTGAGATTATCAATCTTGTAAAGAATTATCGCTATTCTGAAAACCTCCTTGCAGTCCGTACCATTGATTTTAATGAATCGACGCAATGTATTGCAATGCTCTCAATTTTCACTTTGTAGAAGGGTGTTGAAGGTTCCACAGGGTGATCCAGAAGGTTTTGGTGACATGAAGGTTTGTAACCGGTCCTTTTTCTGAACGACAACATCTGGTGGTTTTCAGCTTTCATTTTTGGGAGTTTTTCTTTGTTTTTTAGACATTTCTTTTTCGCATTATGTTCCGTAGCCCACCAGAAGACAACTGAGTTATGTTGGGATAAGTCGTAACCTCAACAGGCGATAGTTTGGTGGTCATTTCTCGTTCTGCAGAGTTCTTGCTCCGCTTGAGGATCGGCCAATGACTCTTTGATCACTTTGTTCTTTTGTGGACATGTGAACCTTAGGTAATTAGACCTTCTTTTAATTTTGCGGAAAGGAATGAATGTAAGCGCATTATATTACAAAAAATTAGCGAGCCAGTGACGGGCATAGAATTGCAAAGCAGAGGAGGGGGAGGAGGGTGAACGTGCAAAAAAAGAAGACCTCTTCTATTTTAAGGACTCGAAATTTTAGAAGCAGAATCAGTGAGAATATAGATTTTACTACCGAGTAATCGAAAATGAATGCTAAAAGCATAGTGATTCAAACAAAGAATTGAAAAAAAAGAGGAAAAAAACCAGCACAAAGTTTCAACTACAGATTCTGCAAAGCATTTTTGTGATGACTGACGAAATGAGATCTCGGAGCAAGTTGTCTCCGTCGTCGTCTCCGGAGACAACTGAGACAAGTTGAAATGAAGGTCAGTACCACTCAGTGAGCTCTTTGCGGTCAGCGTGCCGTCATAGCTTTCGAATAGCTTTGTTCGGGACGCATTGAAAGATTTTTCCAATTCAAAGGAAGCGAGGTGTACAGATTTTTGCTTCTCACGGTGCTTTTCGATAAGGAGCCGGACATCTGTGTTGCCGCAGCTGGCTAGGAACCACACTGGATCGTGCTAAATGTTGTGAACACAAGTTTCAATGATGAGCTCGTATATTTGCATGGTGTGAGACAACAAACGAATAATTCACAGTTTGCTGGACTACCTATCCACATCCATATCAGACAGTGGCGGACGCAGGGGCCTCCCTGCCAGAATGGGTCGCCAAATTTTTGAAATTACTTCGCAATGCAATTAAAAATCTTGTATTGGTTTATTTTCATTTGTTTATTTCTATTATTGTTTTTTAAATGTTGGTTATTTATTATTTATCACTGAAATTAATATTTTTATTAATTTTACTTTCCGTCTGGGTCCCCAAAACGGCGGAGACCCCAATTTTTTTCCCACGCCCCCCCCTCCCGCCCACTTTCTGCGTCCGCCACTGGTATTTAGTTAGTATTAGCCGGGGCAGGAACATCTATATATTGTTTGTTTGCCTCTCAAATTATTCTGTTGTCGTATCCATGAACATTACCGGTAAGGTCCAAGCTTCCCGGCCACTCAGTGTGGGTTAGTTTCTCGAGCAAAATGTACAGTGGGCGTCAGTGGCGGTGACCCGTCTGCGGCCTNCCCCCTCCCGCCCACTTTCTGCGTCCGCCACCGATATCAGATGATGCCGTGCTTTGTTGCCAGTTCGTAGGTTTCCTCTTGTCCGTTACTACCTGATCAAAAAACGTCATCAACCAACCAGCCTAATCCCAGCGTCATGACTCCCACAGTGTAGCTGCTGTATCATCCGAGCTTGTTCCTTTACCAACATTCATTTCGATTGTCGGCTATATGACGCGCTTGCTATCTATCGCGTTTAGCATTCTACTGACATCGTCATGATGACCACAGTCTTCTTTGCTGCTCTCTTGGTTTTGCAATAACGGTGCTACTTGTCGGCCGAGTTTTGCTCGAGGAAGATGTGGTAATTCATCTTCTCTTCGCGAACTCCGTTGTGTTCACTTCTTCCATTCGCAGACCGTCCTCTTGTCACTCTACCATCGGTTGGCTTTGTCGTGCCGAGTTCGGGGCGTGCTGCTTCCACGATTGCTCCAGTCGCAATCTTTAAAGCTCCATCGGCAGCTGTGACGGCTGGTACTTGAATGCGTGGGGCGACGTCAGTTTCACCCTTTTTCACCTCTCAACTGGTGAGGGGTTAGCATAATTTCACCAACTTCTGCTTTGGCGGCACTACTTTTGAAGTGCAGATCCGTGGTCGATACTACTATGTGGCGATCACCTCACTTGGTAATGTTTAAAATCAGTAACAAATTTCTGATCGCAATGTCGGACGAGGACGAAGTCAATCTGCGTCGTTTGTTTGTTGCCGCTATAAAAAGGAACAAGGAATACCCTGCACTAGCGCAATTCGCAGGCAGTAAGATATAGAAATGAGGTTGGAATTCCTTTTCTAAAAGAAAGATGACCGGGTGGTTGAAATTTCAGAAAAAAAGAGGATTTTTTCATATCAATGATAAAGTCGAGACAATTGTAATCAAGTATTCGAGAAGAAAGTGGCAAAAATTTCAAAAAATAACGTGATGACGTGATTCAAGAATTTTAAAGTCTTCTAGCAAACTCCCTCGCGCTCCTACAACCACCGCCGCCTCCAGCTCGATTCATTGAACGAGTATCTCATTCGCGAAGGTGCACAAAAGCTGCAATGCGAATCTAGAGTTCAAGTGGAAATTCAGATGCTCGCACAGCTCTTTCGACCATCTAATCGAACAGGGCCTCTACGGCTGCTGAGTCCTCAGATGGTTCAAGATTTTATGAATAAAGTTCCACTTTTCCTCGACAGCCGTTCCTCAGAGGCACTCCTCAACGTCGTTGTATCTATTTTAGTGAGTTTATTCCAGAAGAGGTTATGTACTCGTAGTTTCATTTCCTCGATTTAGGTGATCGCCTTCATTTCGCACCAGGTGCTATCACTTTTTTTCGTCTCATCAAAGAAGGATGACAGAGAAATCCTTATCACCAAAGATGTTAAACCACGAAGAGATAGAGCTTGCGGAGATGACTCATCCATTGCAGATTTGCATGAACATATTTTCAAGGAAAAGGAGGTGTGAAGCAACTCTATTGCCTTGTTTTTGCTCAAATGGATACGCATTCGATTCATCGAGCATTTTTCAGGTTCTCTACCACATCCCCCATATGCATGAAAGGGAGATGTTGCGAGCTTCGCAGTATTTCTATGAGCAAATGAAGATGAGACGGAGTGTGCGTAGTTTCAGTTCGAAACCTGTCCCGTTAAAAGTGGTTCAAAACCTAATCAAAATTGCAGGCAAGCACAAATCCAGTGGACTTGAACGCATTTGAGATTAATGTGATTTCCAGGTTGTTCTCCCAGCGCAGGTAATGCTCAGCCGTGGAAATTCTGCATCGTAGTGGACGATAATAGGAAGGCAGAGATTCGATCATTAATTGAGGCGGATGAAAAAGATAATCACGTGCAACGGTCAGTTCTATCTAGTTCTGATCTGTAGCTTTACTTCAAGTGGAGCATAATACCCTGCTTGGCCGAACCTACATTGCACTTTTAGAATGAGTTTCCACAAAACCTGCTAAATCGGTATCACATTGTGAAGATATTTTTGGCTGTGTTTCTCTGCAGACAATAACAAATTGTGGAAGGTTATGTTATGGTTATGATATTAGGTTGGTCCGAAAGTCTTGCACCAGAATTTATTATTGATCCAGAATTTTATAGGCACTGAATCAAATCTTGGCGAGAGAATATAGTAGAACGTTCCTGAAGCTTCCACTAGGAGGGTAAATAACCGGTTTCGTTTCACTTGCATGCAACAATGACTTCGATGAACAAAATCCGAATTCGTACCATCGTGTACTGTGAACTTCTGCAGGGCCACAACGCAGCAGACGCCACCATTCAAGGGAGATGTAATATCTCGCTGGACTGTCAATCGTTGGTTTCAACATTTCAAGTCCGGAGATATTTAGCTCGAAAGTCGACTCCGCTCTGGTCGCCCAACTGACTGCAATGATGAAGCTTTGCGCGATGCTCTCAGGGAGAAGCCCAGTGCAACTACACGTGAGCTGTCGATGACGCTTGGCTGCGGCCGTACAACAATCATCAGGCATTTCAAGCGCTGGGTTACAGAAAACTAATGTCGACTTGGGTCCCCCACAAATTGAGTGCATCGCAGATGGCCGCAGGAGTGAGTGTGTGTAAGTCCTTGCTTCTGCGGCCACACGGAAGGGACTTTCTCCGACAAATCGTTACTGGAGATGAGAGTTAGGTGCTGTGTGTTAATCACACACGACAGAAAGGTTGGCTCCCGCGTGGCAAACCACCTCCAAAAGATCCGAAAAATGAACTGCACGAAAAGAAGGGTTTGATGTGTTGTTGGTGAGATTCCGAGGGATTGCTGTACTGGGAGCTGCTGCCGTCTGGGCACACCGTGTCCGCTGAGGTCTACTCTTATCAACTACAGAAACTGGCAGACGCAATTCTCTTGAAGCGTGGGAAAATCGACCATGTTGTTCTACTTCGTGACAACGCCCGACCCCACGTGGCAAAGCACACTCGCCAGAAAATTGCCGAACTTGGATATGAGGTCCTGCCATACCCTGCGTATTCTCCAGACCTGCCTCCATCGGACTATCACTTGTTTTGAGTCTTGAATCCGCATCTGCGACAGAAGAAATTCGATAATCAGACCCAACTGGAAAACGAGATTTCAAGCTTCTTGGACTTGCAGCTGCCGCAGTTCTGGACTTCTGGAATTGAAAATCTAATGAAGCGTTGGACATACATCCTCGATCATGACGGTGATCACGTTGTTGGTTGACCTGTTTGTAGTAGAGTTAGCATTGTTTGAAAATTGTGAGAAGTTTGGTGACTTTCGGTCCAACATAATACAATTAGTGTGGGAATTCTCACCAAGCAATTTGCTCAAAATATAGCATTATTTGCTCTTGAGATCAAAACCAACAATAAGACTCACTTCTTACAATTTCAGGAAAGGTGAAGGTTCCGAATGGGTTATGGGCATTTCTCAACTACAGCAGACATGGAGGAGACCGTACCTTACCGATGCACCTTTGCTGTTGGTGGTTTGCCATGAGGTATGATTTACATAAATTTTAGTTGAGAGAATTCGCATAAATCACAAAAGTCTTTCATAATTTCTGAAGATATATTATGTGAACTTGTGATTTTTAGATTTTTACAAGCGTTGAGGACAAAACAGTTCGATTGTTTCATTATAATCAGATAAGTACAGCCATAGCTGTTGGGATGCTTGTGTCAGCAATCCAGGTATGTTCCCACCATCTACCGGCATGAACGCAGCACCCACAAAAATTTTCGTGTTTCTGATTTTGGTCGTTTTGCACACTTAGCAATGGTGCGAACAAATTCACGAAAGGTGCATCGTCGTAGGCATCAACATTCTCAAGTATAAAGAAATTAAATGTGCTCTGGCGATCACTTAGGACGAGTTTTGGTGTAAAATGAATTAGTGTTTTCGTTTACAATCCGTCTCTTTCCTTATGACAAACTTGCTTTTATTCCCATCTCTCTCCGATTCCAGCGCGGCCAACTCGGCCATCTTCCCAGAAACTTTTGGGCACCGGTGCCGACCCAGACGGGCACATGTGCCCGTACCGCCGCCAATGATGGAACAGCTCGTGGCGACAGCAGGGATCCTGGACCGGCGCCACTTCGCACTGCGAAGGGAGCACAGAACAATCCATGTGTGGATTTATTGTGCGCCATGTGGTGGTTGATGCGTCGCCATTCCCGTCGCAATGTGAAACGGTGCCGGCCCGGGTTCTCTACCGTCGCCGATGTTGGTTTTATCATTGGCACCGGTGCCCGAAAGTTTCTGAGTTCTGCAAATGGGTTAAAATATTGGCAACAAGAACCACCTTTTTCTTAGGATTCATCAAAGTTAATCACTCTAAGCCTAGGAATTTAGCAAAATCTGTGCAGGCAAAAGTTCCGTGGGTGCTGCCTTTAAGTTGCCTTTAAGTTGAACTGTGTTAACTAAAATACCAGAATGAAATATTAAGGTGTTAAGTTGGGAATGCGCGCTGATGTTTCGACGTTTTTATGAATGTGTTGCCAAACGTTTTTCGCCAAACTTTTAATACTTCCTGAAAGAGCAATTCATGTAGTATTTTTTTCGTATGCGGGTTATCGAGTACTCCTTCATTTTTCTTTTTCAAAGGAATTTATAAGAGGACCGACCAAAATTTTAGAATTTCTGTTCCCTAATTTTATGTTGTTAAAGAGCGTAAAACTGCAGCGGAGCACCACTACAAATCATATATAGAATTATGAGAATTTTTGCTATATTACTTGGCTAAATCCATGCGACAATAGATTGCCCGAAAATGGCCTCTAACTTGGGTAACTGAACCGAAATTATGACTGCAAATCGATTCATGGACTGCCCTGTTTTTCACATCCGGAATCAGGAGTCGCATATGGGACCGCCTAATAGCCCAGACTTTGCGCTATCAGGCGACCACTTGCTTGCTTCGTTTAAGCCTTAAATAAATGAGGAAAATTCCAAAACTGTGATGAAACCAAATTTTGGGTAAGCCGCTATTCTAGGTCACTGCGCTGCGATAACCCAGAGAAGAGCGCTCACTCTTTTTGTGGAGGATGTCGAAGGTTCAACAATACTAACTGTGCATTGAACTTGGACTGGGGTGTTGTAGTTTTCTTTTTAAAAAATAATTTGTCCATTGCAAAAACGCGCATTTCCAACTTAACTCCCTAATAGAATGAAAAAAAAATGAAACTGGGACCATTGACATGACATGTAGTGAAAATGTATAATTCCCAGGTTGAAAAACTTTTTCACCGTTAGAAGAAATTTCATGGGTTTATGGATTTTGTTCCAGTATGTTGGTCTCAGCACTGTGGTCACATCTCCACTCAACGCAGGATCTCGGATATCTCGTCTCCTCCGTCGGCCAGACAACGAATGTGTTAGTGAACAGTGTTCTATTAACCATAACATAAGTGTACGTTGCATATTTAGGTTATGTTACTGCTACCCTTGGGTTACGCCTCAGCAGATGCACTCGTGCCAGACTTCAAGAGAAAACCTATTGAAAGTTTTACCAACATCTATTAACCCGGATCTACCAACACCCATCGATTTCCATCTCTTGCGCTTACTTTTATTAAAATGATCTCATTGTTACTCCTCTCAAGATGATCTGTTTGACTACTTTAATTTGAATCTTGTGTGGAATAAGATTGTTGTATGTGCCTGATGTGTACTAGGTGAAGAAAACTCCTAAAATTCCGGCGCTGGAAGGTCTAGGTATTGGAACACGTGGTTCAACTTCAATTGTGACAGGAGCGGCCTGTTCCATGGACGTCCAGGGGTTTCGCAGTCCTTTATCCAACTCGTCGCACACCAGAATGGACTACAACTGAGGGCGCGCAGGCGTTATGTGGCCTGTGGGCGGGGCATTGGCGTGGGCGCGCATACAGGGTGCACGCGAATTATTGGCGCGTGGTTTTTAAGCCCCACTCAGGTAGTGTTGAACAAATCTAAAAGTCCTGCTGTGGATGCCTTAGCATGGGCCCATTCTATCATGGACAATAGCTAGTTTCCCAAATAGCCAATTTCGTTGCTTAGACAGGCCTCAAGGAACCTCCCGGTCAAACCGCTCGTGACACGAGGTCAGGCACAGCCCCCTTCTTTCCAAGATTTTGGGGGTATGTTTCAGAAGACTCTGGCAATCCATGATATGATAGCTCACAATTGAACCTCAGCTACTGCGTGCTTATCGTGGATTGGACCAGTGAATTGTCGTGGTCAAAACACGCTTTATATCCAACAAGCAGATTTTGCTACTTTTTCTAAGCTCAGGACTGGTAATCTGCAGTAAGAGCAAGGGTAGTAAATGTTTTGAAAGCGTGGATGACTCGCAATTCTGGTAGTGAGAAGTTATTTCTGCAAGCAGGTTCAGCGCCAGTGTACAAGCCAAAATTTCTTCGAAAGGGGTTTCCCCAGTGAATTCACGAAATTTTGGATTGTAGAGATTGTCTACGTCACTCACTTCGTTTACATCCCTACGAGTTCCTTTTCAGATATGTTAGTGGGTAAGGTGTGTACTACTGAAAAGGTGGAACTAGACTCGTTGGGATTCGTCCACCAACTACATTGAAGGAGTCCTGTGAATCTATCCCTGCGTGTATAGGGATGGAAATATGGTCGGACCTGAAGGCTTCCTCAAAGCTCTATGGACCAGAAAAGAAGTCACCTGACAACCTAGCTGTTGTTGACGGTAGGTATTGCTCCAATAATTATATACACAGCATGGCCTGTGAATTCGCTCAAGCATTGCTGATTGGGGCTCAAAAAAGCCACGCGTCAATAATTTGCGGGCATCCTGTATGTATGTAAGAAACATGAGTGATTGCGAAATTCGAATAGCAATGGATAATGAAACAGCTTCAGGAGCTGTATCCAATATATTTGATCGTGTGAGAAAAAACGCAGCGGGTATATATCCATTCCCATTCGTTTTTATCCACTTTGCTATCAAATATAACTCATCCATCGACAATTTCATTTCTTGGCGCAAGTGCGGTGTCTTGACGAGAAACAACGTGAAATGGAGATGGAGAAGATCTTCAACTGTTATCAAGCGGAAATCGACCGGATAAAGATAACCTTCAGTAAAACGAATGGATTTGCATATCCAGGATATGTTTTTATTGGATAGCAGATTCTCGAAACCACTGTGACATATCCGCTAGAGCGTGTTTATCCGACTGGATCAAATGTACTGGATACGGGCCCAGCATTATCGCAAAGGCTAAAGATACGTGTAATACTCAACGTCGTCAAGCACCAATACGTTTAGCTGTTCGTACACGACCTATTTCTGAGCGCCATAGGGATCGGCGAGCTCTTGCATGCACCGATCATCGGGGTCAGCTTGTGAAAACGCTTCTTCAAGCGCTTCAGTCCATGTGGTCATCAGTCAACACGCATCCATATCATTATCGCCATTCAGTGTTTTCGTCGGTTCTGGCGGAACCGGCGGAGTCAGGGGACTCCCTATGGCGATCATAACCGCGTTCTCTCCATAGGCTCCGCCCACTAACTGAGACGGCATATATAAGCGCCCCTGCGCGCCATGTCGCACACTTGATTGATGTTGGATGGATGTTCGCAGCATGATGATGGTTTGATCGGTATTGATAGAAAGATGGATGGAAAAAGAACGCAGTGTAAGTACCGTGGCAGAACTGGGAAGCTGCGCCGTAACCACGAGCCTTGGCAACGGCGGCAGGGAGTCAGAGGGCCTGGCCCTTTGGTTCTTTTCCCTCAGTATGATATTATTACTGCTATCCAGCGGGTTCCTCCTCCGAGCTCCCGTAGGACCCCTTTTAGTTGTACAGTAGTATAAGTATTGTACATGTTAGTAGTATAATAAATCTATATAATCTGAGTGGCGTTTTATCTTCCCCTCTGCTACAACGTGTCCGCAAATCGTCGTAGTACAGCGTAGTGTTCTAGTGACAGTGTACTGGTAGTATGCCATGGATGGAAGCGTGCAAAGTGAGGAGCCTGGTATGGTAAAATCAGCAAATGGTGTTTTATGGAGTGGCAGGCAGGACTCTGACCCCGTTCAGGTACAGGGCAATCACCGATCCGCTACATTCATCATACTCTGGTGGCACAATCTTGCTCTATATGGCGCAGACCCCCATCTCCCATCGCCACGGGAGGGATGACAGGTCACGCTGCCATTTATCGCCTTACCTCGCACCATCTCCTTTGCCTGCCGCTACAGGTTCGATTGCGGAAAAAGGTGGAGGAATGACACGCACAATGACACGCCCATAGTATGTATTATCCCATGGTATGTATTATATGTATGTTCGCAACGAGGAAATCTTTGGAAAGGAAGTGTAATTTCCGTGGAGAACGGAACATTTTGGGTTCCTGGAGGCTGCAAGGAGGAAAGATTGATGAACACGCATGATTTCGCAATCCAAGCCCTGAAACACCCAGGAACTTAAAAGTTGAATGGGAATCTTTCTTCCACTGCTTCAATGCAATGAAGTGATGAGTATATTTCGTGTTTTGCGGTCAGATGAGGAAATCAGTTGACTGCATAACTCAACAGTAAGTTGACGAGAGAGTTATGAAATAATTGTGCAGTTTTTTCACTGCTGCCCATATTTGGACAAGCGCAAAAACTGCAAAGTTAGAAGTTTTAGTTTAAAAGCTGCGCAAAGGGGGTATTAATTCCAATCTGAAATGGTAGAATTGATTTCTCAGCCGGTTATGACCTCCGAAGCACTCGAAATATCGGAAGTAACAATTATCGTGGATATTCCCTTTAACGTCTTGAAACACAACACAAACAACACAGACGCGCTTAAATGTAAATACGAAATCCATTAAAAGAAATGAAATGGGCGAAAAGGTAGGGAAACATGCGTTGTAGTGATCCATAACATCTAGGAGCAGATTTTCATGTAGAAAAAAGAAGAATAGGACCACACAATTTCTGAGGTACTTTCGAGGTGTATTATGCAGAATATCAAATAAATCATCTTCTTCCACGTCAGGTTATTTGCGGGTCGAAACGACCGCTTGAACTCAGAGAGTTTCTCAGATCGCAGTGCAAGAAGTCAGGTCGTGAAATTTCCGGTTCCGATCCCCTAAAAATTAAACTCATTGGAAGTTGCATTGACGTGTTTATAACATGGATGGCGCAACCAACACTACCTCTGCATCAACTCAG
The DNA here is from genome assembly GCA_000688135.1 of Ancylostoma ceylanicum. Classification (NCBI taxonomy): domain Eukaryota; kingdom Metazoa; phylum Nematoda; class Chromadorea; order Rhabditida; family Ancylostomatidae; genus Ancylostoma; species Ancylostoma ceylanicum. Next base: position 186,522 of record JARK01001363.1, on the reverse strand, counting down.
GTAGTGAGCTGTACAAACACTCGTTAAGTTTATCCTGAAGGTTTCCCATGGCAGTGTTGGCTCTGAAACGACCGCACTCAATTACCACTTCCTCCGTTTAGGATTTATTTGAATAACACCTGGTACGAATCTGGCCGGTCTCCTCGCTAATACATTCCATGAGAATGTCAAAAATGTTTTGAAAAAGCGTTTGAGCATGTTGTATACGTTCTTCAGGACTAGCCGCTTCATTTTGGGACGCACTGTTCAACTGTTGGAACAAACAATATTATTTCGTTGTTGTTTAGTTAAATTTGATTCCTACCAGATCCCTCACTCGCACGTGGAATTCCGACTTGTTCCTTCTCTGAAAAAGTTTTCTTCAAAACTCGAGTGATTTTCGAGGGATTTCTTTGGCGTATGGCATACCACGCAGCGACACCGTCGCAGGAGAACAAAATGTTACAAGTTCTGATGTCTTATCACATGGTTTGAGTTGGATTGCGTGTTGGCGTAGGAACAGATGCATGATAACTTTTGGTGGTGAACGGTCGCAGCGACAGTGTCGCTGTAAACTAAACCATCGCCCTTCAGAAAGACAAAAGTGATATGGGCACTGAGAGCAGGTTGCAGGTGCTTAGATGCAACAAGGTGTTATCCGCCTCATTCCATTCCCAAACAGGGAAATTCCATAAGGCTTGTCGATAAATTTATTCGCATGACTTACTGATACCAGTTTGCGAACTTCATTGAGATCAAATTGGTCACGGTGGTGCTTCCGAACTTGTTTCAGTGTTCCCCACGGTCGACCTTAAATAGCTTGCTCATGTATCGAATATTTCAAGCTTAGGAAGATTTATGAAGCTCTTCCAACCGATATTCATTGAATTTTGAAAAAAAAGGTGATAGGTAGGACGTTTAAAGTGTAAACTGAGTACCTTCAATTGCTCTGAATAAGCCGTTCAACCATTTTGGGACAAATGAAAATGGATTGTTTTTAACAACAGATGATGAGCAACATGTGCAGAAAATACAGGCAACACATGTGATTGTTCTAGCTAGGAGCACTACTGCGTGGAGAAGGTAGTAGGAAAGTGATAACGGCGGAGGTAACCACAGCTTGGACTCATACCTGAAAAAAAAACTAGGTTAAAATCATCACGTACAAATGGTAGTATTTGAAGACATTTGCTGTCTAAAATGGCAGCAAATGTCGAGGAGTGTATGTGCGCATTTGCGAGAACGAGAATCAGTTCCCTTGTGAAAAATAATCACATTATCATGCTAAACGCATCAAACTATGTGCAAAAAGTTACGAGCTATGTTTTTTTACTCTCATTAACGCCGATACCGTTTAACATCCAACATTTCACTACAAAATTACAGATCTGCATCAATCTCATCTGTGATAATCTGGAGAGTAAGGAAAGAATGCCGCAAAGAGGAATTACTTCCGCCCCATACCCCCTGTCTTCTACTAGCCCTCAAAAATGCTGAATAAAAGCTAGTCATCATTGTGAAAAATTATTTGCGTAGAAGGCATGATTGAGCAATGCTTCTGGGGACTATATTAGCTAAGGAGACCTAAGGCAGAGTCACTGGGATTCTTCTAATCATGCAGGACTTGAAGGAAATCTGCGAAGTTAAAGAATGCTGAGCGCTTGCCAGACCTACTAGGGCATTTGTCTGCAGGTCAGTCCGCTCATAGCTATACGAAAAGAACACAAGCATTAGGTAGTGGGAAAGTTTTCAAGTGGGTAGTTAAGAAGTTTTTGGTGGTGCATAGACGTCCTGAAGTGGGAAAAATCGGAAGAACGGGTCTATCGATATGCGAGAGGTGCAACACACGTTCAATGGTGGGGAAAGGGTCACGAAGTGCTAGGCGAGCAAAGCGAAGCCTATACTAAACTTTCTGCGCGCGGTGGATCCGCGGTTGCTCGCATATATCCGAACATGCCCGCGGTGGCGGAGCGGGAGTGATGTCACCCCCGCGCTATGCCCGCACATGCTGCACAGTGGACCTGCACATACCCGCGGTGGACCCGCAAAAGCGCTCATTCGAACATCATCGCTGTGACAACCACACCACCCTGGGCAACGCATGGTCGAATGGATAAGGTCCCAGAGTTGGAAACAACGGCCGTGGAAAGAGGGTAGGTCCCAATCCTGGGACGTGCCAACGCTGGCAAAGTGAAGTAAAAATGTCGCCACGGATTTGCTTTCACTTTTCTTCGTCGGACACCCCAACATATGCTTTGGCCATAATATTAAATGCAACACAGGTGCAGAAAGAGTTTGCTCATGCTGGCAGAAATAAAATTATTAATTTTGCCCATGAGTAATGTAATTCGGTAGACTCGATGCGAAGTCACCAATGCACATACTTCAAAAGTCACATTGCACTGTTAATACTGGTTTCTTAAAACCGCACACGCCGGATCCGCACATGTTTGCGGTGGATCCGCGGTATGTCCGCGGTGGGCCCGCAATACATGCGCAGTGGATACGCACATGCCCGCGGTGACGAACCGACTCTCCGCATCGGGCGTACCGCGGATCCACCACGGGCAAAAAGATTAGCGTAGTAGGAACCTGAGGTCGGATTCCGGCGCGATGTTTGCCTGGCGAAATGGAAGCGAGGCTAAAGTGTATGGTGGAATACAAAACATGATCCCAGCGTCAAAGAGCTGGCAAGCAGCGGATACGGAGGGTAGCCACATTTGGCTGTTTCGAAAGGAGACCAAATGTGACGAACTCATTGATTTTGCAATACATTTTAACCTTTACAAGTTCTGACCTACTACATTTTTCACTATGACAAGTAAAGTCCTCCCTGCATCTTTATTAGAAAGTTTTGCAGAATATTCAATTTAGAGTTTGACGGTTCTTCTCTTTAAAAAAGAGCATCCCCGCCAGCTAAATAAAATTAATGGAATTTGCCCATGCGTTCACCCCTCTGCCCTCAGCTCCTCTGTAAACGTCGTTCTTCATCATGTAGAACTCTTTTAATCTTGAATGCTGGAGGGTCGAATTTAAGAAAGGCGCCCTACTAGCTGAGCAAAGATTTGTGAGGAATCTTATAAAGAGCAAAAGCAGTCAAACACGTACGTAGCAAGTAGAAAGTAGTTATCGTATTTCCAGTATACAGCCGATCCTGCTCCTGACACTTCGTCGTATTCTTTGCTATAAAGATGTTGTTTGAGAGAACCGGGCTGGCGTGCCATAACATTGCAAGATTTACATGCACGAAACCATGTAAGAACCCACGAAAGCAATGCCGTTAACAGATTGACGAGCAATATGCTTGCAACTAGCATATAAGTGAATACTGTGATTGGAATGAGAGTGGAACGGAAAAGACAGCGCAGATCAGAAATGTTTGCTGTCCAAATTGATTCCCACGTTATATCTCCACAACCGGTCACAGAACCTGTAACAAAGGAATTTCTCGACCGAATCGCAACCAAATCCCTTGTAACAGCAACCTTGCATTTGCTGCCCACTGAGTCATTCTCTCAACACTTTGCACCGTTTAGGAAGAAACATAAGCGATGGCTGAGAATCTGGCAATGTACGTACCCACTTTATCCTCGTCGTCAACTTCACCGAAAATTTCAAACGCTCCGTTCTGGAACATCATCCAAGCCAGTGAATGGTTACTTCGTACAGCATATTCTTCTGCAAGTGAACATCACAGCTCTGTTAAACAGCAATTTAAAAAAAAAGGAAATCCATGTCAAGATTGACTGACCTGCCATGCTTATATGGCAGACTGCGAAGATTACCCAGAACATCACGAATATAAGGAGAAACTTGCCAAGAGTTCTCACCTTAAGAAAACATATGGGCAAACGTTTACTCAGCATAGCTGTAGTTCGGAAATCATACAAGGAAAACCCACCATTCTTCTTAGCATGAAAGTCAGTACGCTAAAGAAATAAAAAACGCTCAAGAAGCGTATCACGGAGACAGCAGCGAATAGGAAAGAAACATGGAAGATTAGATCGCTGAACGTGGCTAAAGCTGCCCAGAAACCACTGAAGATATTTATGCTAGTGAACTAGTCTATTGCTAACATCGAACTTATATGAAAGAACGGACACAATTTCGCCTTGAGCGAGACCTTCATGAATAAGAAGGGTGGATATCAAGATGCAGTTGACGATGATGATCATATTGCGGTAAAACCCGAAGAGGTGTTCGGAAGTCCACTCGAAGAATCCCTTAACACTAAAAGATCTTGGTCTGATCATCGCAGAGGGATAGTGAATGCATCTCAATGCCAAAATTGCTTGACCTCCAAAACTTGCTCTAAATTTCTTAGGAATATTTGATCGGCCTCAAGCCAGTCCATATACCAGTCCATTCATGATTATAATTCTAGGGTTCTCCTGAGACATTTATAGGCCGCAATGCTATGAGGAACGGAGGCATCAGATTCAATAGTGAGAATTCATGGAGTATCCGAGGATAACAGAAAAATTGACAACCGTTTCCTATGCTTCCGAATAGCCAATCTCCCTCGTAAAGTGTGAGCTCTGCTTGTTTTTTTTTTTCGATTCAATATAAAATAAACATTTTTTCTAGTGAAAATTTAGGGCAGAACAGATACGCTGCTATTAAACTGGTCAAAACACAAAAATGGAACAAAGTGGACCGAGCTTTGCTTACCTATTGAAGTTATATATTCTTTCCAGGAATCGTTTTCTGGAGAAGTTCTAGTACTCATTTACAATATTTGGTGCGTCATTTGAAAACGACGTAGCGTGTCCCATCATCACGCTACTTATACGCGCCGTTTAACATAGCGTCGCATGTCATAGCATTCCTATATAGACAAAAAGTCTTTGTTCGAAAAAGAAATTTTCTAAATGGAAAATACTTATACCCTAGTTGAGAAAAACCCTTCCAGGTTGTAGGGGTGACCTCATGTTTGTTCTCAAAAAAATGGATGAAGGCTCAAAGTAAACATGATTCACTCCTCTGCTGAAATCTGGGACCATTCGATTTATTCTTTGAACCAGTTGACCGCAGTCATTTCAGTAAAAGTAAATTCTGTTGCACTTTGTAATAGGAATTTTACCAGTCGGATCCTTCCTAATTTTCTTCCATATCGCTCCAGTACATTGCAGATCCATGGTCCGGGGATACGCGTTGCTGGTGGCATCTGTAAAGCCAATGTAGTGAAGTTGATTTGCCAGTGCTTTGCTACGAGCATGTGCAAGGTGTTGGTGCTGTTAGCAAGGCTTTTCCAACCGTCCAGCAGCTCCACAGTGTATGTACCCGCTGTCTAATCGCAGCCATGGAGTCGCATAGTTGAGACAGCTGAACGAGTGCTACAAATAGCTCCGGCCAGTAGTTAGAGATTCGAGGTATTGTCGATCTCCTCCGCGGCTTCGCAACTAGGACCCAAGCATACACAATCACATAGAGAATACGGAAAATCTGAATTAAGTGGTTTTGTTCTACAACCAGTTTTTTCCCGACATAAGTGTGTATATGCAACGTACCACATGATAAAAGAACTTTGCTTTCGTAGTGCCGTAGAACTTCAGAGTTGACCAGAGCCACAAAGGAATTATGCCGCTATACTCAGGGAGGTCATCAAACCGATCGTATATTGGTGATTCATCCCGTCCTTGTTCTTCTCGCACGGGAAACACCACGGACTGCGCGATTCTTTCAATTACCAATGGTGAAGGTTCGGTACTGTGATGAACAATAGATCGATCTTCTTCTTTCACGGGAAATCTCGGAGCAGCACATTTCATCACATGCTTAGATGCATTGGCAGCCGCGCTTGGAAGTTCCGACACAACTACGTTGTGCAACTGTTTCAGTTCCACAGACGTTGGTGTTGATGCATCTGGCGCAATTATCAAAGGAGAATCCAAGTCTACTGTGTTGGCGAATCCTGGATCTTTAGAAGCACGGACCAGTAACTTCTCTTTGTATTCATCATTCGGCTTTCCTGTAGGGTGAGAAGACAAGGCAGATTCTTCTATACGAGTGGCTCTTATCACTTCAGGACCCCTTGCTTTTCTGAGAGCAAATTCTTTGTAGATGAAGCATGGGAAAAGGTAGCTGATGAGTGTTCTTGTCTGAAAATGAGACTTGAAAGGCGGGAAGCTAATGTGCTAGAAATTAGGCAACAACTACTAAAATTTATATCAGAGGTATCGCACCTTCATCACATCACCCTATTTCCACTTTTAGTGAGTTGGAGTTTGAAGTTGTAGGCAGGGTCGAGCATGACTATGGGAAACCGACTCCTAATACGATCCCCCCCCTATTCCCCCGTTCGAGCCCCACCTCGGTACGACCTTCCCCGCTTCAGCTCCTACGTTCCCGAGTGTTCCCTAGCCTCTTCAACTACCATTCCATTAGAATATATGCAAAATAATAGAATGAGTAGTAGAATAGAAAGAAATATCCGGTCATCAGTGCAAAGTTAAGTTTTTTTTCATGAATGTTAGTTTTATCACAATGGTGCACGAGCGCAAACATGGCGCGTACAAGCTCGAACATGTGCATCCCATACCACGTAGTGCGCGGCGAGACCGCAACGCACAACACGCACGCACCACTGCATTTGCCGCGCCCACGGGTTTCATTTCCGGCGCAGTCAAAACATTTTTGCACATGTCGGAATCACTCTAGAATTTAGCGTAGAATGAAGAGGGTGAAAACGGAAAACATTTGAAATCTAAGCGTGATAAGCTAAATCGATCGACTTCACGTGCGAGAATTCGCCTGCAGAGCCTGTCAGAACGTGGAGAAGTAGGGTGACCCAGACCTCGTGCTGAAGTTCTCCGACTCCAAATCAGCAAACGCTTTTTAGCATGTTCATAGAGGACGCTTTTGGGATCTCAATGGGAGATTTTTCAATTTTTCGGATCTACGAGGGGAAATTTCCCATCTAACTCATTCAAGCAGAAGCAAACTTTGGAACGTGATAATTGGGCTAAAGAATGTACTGCTTGGAGCTCTACTACGTGAAGGTAGTGAAATTTGGATAAAAGGCAAACTCCTTTAATGGGAGTTGAAGAAGTGGAACCCTCACAAATTGAAGAGATGGTGAAAATAGAGTAAATCTGTTTGGGGAATCACCGAAAAGCCATTTGCAGACTTCACAAAATCTTTTCCTCTGTGAGTTTTAAAGAAGGAAAATTTCCATTCATTAGTGCAGGTGTACACTGTTGCGCATTCGCTGATGATATTAAGATTTACAAAAGCATCTCTGATGCTAGTGATTGTCATCAAATACAAAAGGTTATTGGCTTAGTTAAGAATTGGTCTCAGAAATGGGGACTCCCACTATCATCTCAGAAGACCAAGATCCTGAGAATTGGTCCAAATACCCCCGAGTTCGATTACTGTCTCAATGGGGATTTGATAGAAGAAGTAGATCATATCAAGGATCTAGGTTTTGTTATAACTAATAAACTTGATTTCGAGAAGCACTGTGATCTGATCGCTGCTAAAGGTCGCGCACTTATCCACAAATTATTTAGATCCATTTCTAGCAAAAATCCTCGAATATTTCTGCAGGCATATAAATCATATGTGAGGCCAATATTAGAATATGGCACTGTTGTATTTAATCCACAAAAAAAGAAACTTGTTGATAAGTTAGAAAGAGTGCAAAATTGCTTTACAAGAAAACTAATGATCAGGGAATCCGGTTTTGCGTATTCTGAAATACCAAATTCCGTGGAAAGAAATACCAAATTTTCACTTGAAACACTTGCTATGAGGAGGAAAAAGTTTGACCTCATAATGTTCCACAAAGTGATTTCCGGAAGATGTGGACTAGAGCCCAATTCCTTCTGCACAATGCAAAAATCCATCACCAGAGGAAATTCCACCAAACCAGTCATCCTCAAGGCCAAGAAGAGTTTACGATTCAACTTCTTTTCTAATAGAGCAGGTTCGGAGTATGCTAAGTTGAGTAAAAGGCAAGGGATACCAGTGAGCATTCGATCATTTAGGAGCATGATTAACCGCTACTTGTCCACATGAGATAATTCACAAGGTTTTATTTCGCGATTTCGCGATTGTAATTCAATATTCCGACACTGATGCTTCATGTACATGTTTCTCTGTTCAACTGGTCACGCAAATGTATCCATGAGTATACTCATGTATTATAATAAATAAATAAATAAATAAATTACAGAATCTGACTCCACAAAGTTCGCTCGTTTTCCCGCAAGTTGGATGGGAAATCGATGGGAAATTCGCCAAATTTCCCACCAATTCCCCATCGAGATCCCAAAAACATATGAAGCCTTAGAAAATTGAAACTCCAGGGAAACACGGATTTGATCGTCCTCTATGTCTACGTTGCAAAGGATTTGTTGATTTCGAGTCGGCGAACTTCAGCGCAGGTCCAAGACACTCAACCTCTCTACAATGCTGACGGACCATGTAAGCGAATTCCAGCATGTACAATCGATCGAGTTCGCATATTACACTCCATTCTTAAACGTCCTTACCATCTTCACCTCAAGCTAAATTCCGAAGTGGTTCCGACCCGTGTAAAAATGTTTTGACGGCGCCGGGTATCGAACCCGTGGGCGCGACAAATGCCAGCGCCAAAGGCGACCCCTCACGTGCGCTGCCAATGAATGCTGTTTTAACACGTAACAGCGGGTCAATCCTGTTTTAACACGGGACTTTTTCGCTAACAAGGGCTACTTTTGTTCATCACAATGGTTTACTTCCAGCCCTTATCCACACCTCTTCCTGATGCTGCCGTAGAGCGCTTGAGCCTGATGCTTGCGCTCGTCTTCCTGCCCCTCCAATACGACCCCCCTCCTCTTCTCATCCTCTCCCATACGACCTCCCCCCCCTCTGAACTTTCTGCCCGCGGTGGATCCGCGGTACGCCCGAGGTGGAGCGTCGGTTCGCCACCGAGGGCATGTGCGGGTCCACTGCGGACATACCTCGGATCCACCGCGGACGTGTGCGGATCCGGACGTGAAACCAGTATTTGCAGTGCAATGCGACTTTTAAACAATGTATATAGGTCATTTCGCATTGAATCTACTTAATTGCATTACCCTGGGCATTAGTAATAATTTTATTGCTCCAAGCATAAGGAAACTTTTTCTCCGCCTGTCTTACATTTAAATTTTGGTCGAAAAATGAATTTATGTTGAGGTGACTAACAAAGAAAGATAAAAGCAAATCCATGGCGACGTTCTCACTCCACTTTGCAAGCGTTCGCACATCCCAGGTTTCGACCTTAACTCTCTCCAAAGCTGATGATTCCAGTGTCCGGTGCCTTATCCATTCGGCCATACGCGTCGACGAATGGGGTGGATCCCAAAGCGATGATGTGTGAATCAGCGCTACTGCGGGTCCACCGCGTGGAATGTGTGGGTCCACCGCGGAAGACAATGTTACTGCGGGTCCACCGCGAGCATGTGCGGATCCACCATGGGCATGTGCGGGCATAGCGCGGGAGTGACGTCACTACCAGTTCCCCACCGCGGGCATGTGCGGATTTATCGCGGGCAACCGCGGATCCACCGCGCATTGGCCCCATACCGCGGATCCACCGCGGGCAGAAAGTTCAGAGCTGATGGGAAATTCTCATTGGACGCTTCACCTTGGTTGTAGGACTTGACTGTAGCTATCTCCAGCTTGCCAGTGCTAGAATCCATGAACGCTTAACCTAGCGAAAACAGGTTAACAAGCCAAATTTAGCTCCTTGCGTCTCCTAATATTACGTAGTCTATGGCATGATCGATTATCCTAAACGCCTCTGGTTTGCTCGGTTAACGTTATAGATCTCCGCCTAGATGGTTTTTACAAGGCAGAACAGTGAAAAAAGCTAGAATTTATCGAGAAAAAACTGTTTGAACTCATAGGAGACCAGCTGTACTTATTTTGTCTATGATAAACAATTCCGCTTCCCAGGTAGCAAAATTGTTCATGTGGTACCTTCCACTAGGACATGGCACTTAAAATATTCTTTTGAATTCTTGCATTCAGACAATAGATTATTTGATCATCAAAACAGACAAAATCGATTTCTCGTCGTAATTCAGGGCTGCTCGACTGGGAAGTTGATCTACACAATAGAGTGTTTGTTCCTGATGCGGTATGCGGTACCAAACAGCTGTATGCTTTCTTGAACAGCCAGTTGTTCTTGACAACGCACAAGTTTTGCCGTTGTCAGGCACGGTACTTAAGAAGTTTTCGGCTTTCCCTATAAACACGCTACGAAATCGAAGCAGAGCTTTGAAGATAACGTAGAGGACTAGTCAGTGCAGATTGCCGTGGGAAGGTACGCAAACGAAGTGGCTAGCTTACCGGACTCAGTCGTAGCCTTCCGTGCCATCTTCGTTCAATCAAGCTCTGACAGCAGTTGTGGGCCAGAAAATCCTGAAAACTTCACTTGATACAGTCTGTTGAGCCAGTAATTCTCACTGCATCAGTGACATGCTATCGAAACATTATCAACAACTCAGGCAATAACACAGGGCGACCCGACAGCGATTACAGGTTGACCCGACGCGTTATCCTAGTTAATCGCCGTAGGGTCACTCGCCCATCAAAGTTAACAAATACTGGTTAAAGGTCAGAAATAGCCTTACCTGCGTATACAGTGATTGTGACTGCTTCGTGCAAAGAACATTCTGACCTTAGAGTGCGCGAGAAGAAAAATGCAGAACTTTTGGCTCCTATCCTCTGTTTTGTCCCAGCATTCAGAGCCCTTTATCTTTAGCCCTTGTGATTTAAACCTATCCTTCTCATCATACTTGGTCTTGCAAGCCCGCTTCCTTATCCACACGGTCATTCGCATCCTCACACCACCCTCTTTTGATCTAGGTCTTGGCAGCACTTCTCTGGCAAATATTAAGAATGTGGAGGTCCAGATTTGGCGGTCCGCCACAGGGATCTGTCTAATGCGGACCAATCGCGCTCCAGTGCGTGAAATTCCTCAATTAGAAATTCTGGAGCAATTACTCCACCTAAGTGACAATCTAGATTTTTCCTGACCATTTTACCTTCCCCTTGACTATACGTACAGGACCGCCAGTGGTCTGGATTTTCAGACCATCCGACGCTACAGGATCAATCGAGAGTGCGAACGGTGATGTCAATAAAAAGTACAGAAGCGCAGACGATCTAGGGAACAAGAAAGAATGAGATGCGGCAAAGTGAGCGGGTCCGGCCCACTGGAGGCTCCTATGCCTCCATTAGGGATCAATTTCTTTCTTTGTTGTTCTTAACGGCTTTGAAAGTCTACATCACAGCACACATAATTTTTTCTCAAATTTCGCAAGCAACTGTGCAATTTGCTCTTTGCGCTGTCATTTTAGGAAAGGTGGCTGGTGCTAACCTCCAAAAACCATTATCTGAAAGCCTTTGAAGAATTGCTATAAGAGATTATCGGTTCGTTCTCAGTCACCTCGATTAACGGCAAAGTTACCAAGAAGGATAGAAATGCGCATAACTCTCCTGTACCGTTCAAATATTTGGGACAAATATACTTCTTCAAATAGGCCAACTTCGGCATGAATATTCCTCGAATCGCCCGGTTGTTCTGCAGCATTCCCTCGGGTCGCTCGGTGGTCCATTCAATTCCCTCGGGTCACCCGGTAACTGGCCACGCCAACAAATTAGGCAGTCAGGTGGGTCGGACAGGTCGAATTGGCCGTCGGATCGCCCTTTGTTATTGCCCTAGAATGCACCATCCGCAAACATGTCTAGAGAAGCCCTGGATATTCACCGATTTCGTTTTATGTATAAGTGAATCCGTCTTCACTGTGTACTTCTCCATAAAAATTGAGAGGAGCGCAAATCTGCTTATCTCTAGTCTACTTGAACCAACGAAGCTCTTCTGACCATTTCTATCCTCCAGCTCGTCCAAATTCTTGAATACTTGCAAGAAAGCTATGTTCCTTCATGGTCTGTTTTATCTTCTACTTGTTTTGAAAATTAAATTAGTGCGAAACAGCGACTAGTTCATGGCCTGAAAATGTATGATATTGAATCCTCTCGTGTTCTGACATACTAGTATGTCTGGCGGAACGATTCTGGTGGTGCAGGGCAAACTAATCACCAAATATCGACTATTAAAAAACATGCATATGTATGGAATATCAAATGCATATAATATGCATGGGATATGCACGATGATGTGATAAACGTTTCCAATGTGGGCTCAGATCACAGCTCCCATGTAACTATGCTCACTGAATCACAGTATAACACCACGTATTTTTTGTATGTACAAAGAAAAGTGTACCATTGCCTTTGCTCGATATGCCACGGCCATAAGTTCGATAGATGTTTCTTCGCTTCGAATGCTCCATGGATTCCTGACTGAAAATAAAAAGCTGTGCATTCTTCCTCATCAGTAATGACGTCCAGGAGAACAACATATGTATTATTCAGCAATAAGATCTAGCAGAGCAATAAGATAAGAGCGTCGTTCCCCACATACACTTTTGAAACTCCTCCCCCCCCTCATCACTTCTTAGGCAGGATTCTTTACGGGTAGTAAACTGAAAATGCTTCAAAGATAGTGGAAATCCCAGGCCAGTGCTGATCGCGATGTGAAGCGAGCGCGTAATTTCCATTTTTGAACTTCTTCTGCTCCATGACTGGCAATTTTTTGGTCATATCTATCTAGTACTAAGCCAAAGAAGTGTCATGAGCTGGCACCGGTGCAAATGAGCAACTGTAAGTGTGCCGTCTGCAGTACTTTTCGAACATTCAGGTTTTGTTAGGTTCAGCTGAGAAATTTTTCCGTATTTCCTATTCATGTAATGGCGGTCCTGAGCAGTCCGTGAAAAGCAGATATCGCAATATCAGACCTCAGGCACTTCCGACTTCTTAGATTTTTTTCTTTTGACTGTCATGCCAAGATGCTTACCTCGACAGCAGCCTCCCCAGCACGTTTCTGCATGGCGTGGACGAGTATAAGCTCTCTTCAGCACTCGGCTTCCGTCGAAATATTTTGCCTCTCCCATTTTGAAAATGCGCTCGTAATCAATCTCTAGCACATTTAAGGCGATGCTTACGTTTTCTCGAAAGACATCGTTGAGTAAGCAAACGGTGCGTTGCTCGAAACTGCTTAAAAGTTTAGGATTTCAGTTGCTACAGCAAATTTTAAGACAATTTTCAAATTCTTCACAAATCATGCACCTTCTGTTCTCTTGGTATAACTTTGCCATGTACTCATCATGGACTCCTAAAAACAGCCTTTCCATCACGACGCTGGCATACATGCAAAGTGCTCCGGCGTACAAGTGGTATCTGCAGTTTGGCCACAAGTCAACGTCGTATCCTTGGCTGGGTCTGGAATTTTGGCACTCTCGAAACTGCAAACCTTTCCTGCCATTTAGATAGAGGTTATCAGTCTCACATCTCGTTGGAGTCTTCACGTTTCCAACACTTGGTCCGTGCAAAGAAGGCATTACAGAGAACCTCGCATAGAACTGGATCAACATCATATATCTGGTACAGTGGAACTCTGAACAGTATGTTTACCCTACAATTCATCCTACAGTCAGCCACAGTGAGTGTATAGACAGCTGACGAATTTACGGCGTTGATAGTGCACTAAGTGCACCTGGCACCGCCCTGAAATCACTATCTTGCTCCGCCGTAGTGGTCAGTTGTAGCTATGTTCAACCTTTGTGATTCTATTTGGTAGTATTGAGGCGAATGAAGAAATAAATATTGCAACTATAAGCTATGCATTACAGCAACGCGAAGGAACGTTTCAATGCACACTACGATCGCGTTGCTCGGCACCAGCACCCATCGAAATCCTTGATCGTAAGGTAAAGTGCCAGTAGTGAAAATGCTGCCAGGGTATCACAAATGCTGGACAAATAGGCACACCTTGTACTGTAATGATCGTCAGCTAGCACAAGGCCAGTCACTTGCACAAGATCGCGTCACATTCGCCTGACGGGATCCACACACCTCAATGGGGATCATAGAAACGAATGAAAACAGCACTTCTCGCGTCTTCAGTGCTACATATTTCGCCTCAGGATATGAGTTGTACGTCCACCGAATCCCAGGTGCCCGAGAAAATCTCAAACACGGAGATTTGGACGAGTGCCGCCTTTGAGTTCGCACTACATACAACATCTCTATCGAAGACCAATCCCTACATTCTCGCAAAATCCAACGTTTTAGTCGTTTTTTGGAACTCTGTGAGAAAACCCTGTCTGCACAGTTTAGCGTTGGCACTATGCCTTGAATTATTCAACTTTAGAAACCATCTTAACATTTGAATAACTCAACAATTAGGAATCCTCAAATATTCGAAATAGGAATAATTCAAACGAAACTTTTGCTTATATTACTTGAACTTTGAAATTACACAAATAGCGTTCTTCTAACAAGGGAAGGATACTTCATCAGTGTGGCCTTTCGTAGAGCGGTGCTAACTGCCTTGTGCAGCTCATGGCGCTGATTCCGAATCTGCTTTCATCTCGTAGCAATCTTGTCTTTATGCCCTTTTTTCTTATAGGGAAGTGCTCACAGAGGTGGCACAACGATAGGGGAACAGGTGAGATGTGGCGCAAAGGTAAGTCTCTCGTTCTTCATGAAATCTGTCGAGGGTTCAAATCCTCCGCTAGGTTGATGTTTTGCATTTTCCTTTCAATTGTTTTCGTCTGAAAATCTGATCTATACAGTTTCACAAGGGTTTTCGGCACTGTTCGCCCTACCCTATCCAAAAATCACAAAATCTTGGTTTTTCTTCAAACTTTTCCCACGGTGCTTATTCGAATAGCTGATCACGAGACTCGTACTAAGTTCGTATTGCAACATCATTTTTGTAGGATTACGGTGGGTATACGGTGAGTACTGTATCTCACAACTCCACTGTAACTCCACTGGGAAAAAATTTCTGAAACTTTGCGCATTGGGATTTTTTTCTTGGCAGCGTGGTACGGTAAATAATGGCGTCATTCGAAACCTATATACAGTAATTCTATTAGGAAAACGTTGAGAAGATTCTTGATGACGTTAGGGTACAGAATAATTGTAACAGTAGCGACCAGCGAATTAAATAACCCCAGTATGTGAAGTTCGAGCGAAAATTGTGATCCTGAGAATTTTGGTGTTGAGCAAGGCCAATAGATAGACCACATATATAATCAGATGTTCTGAAGTTTTGGAACCCTCTGAACGATTATATTGGTTGCCATAAAAAACCAAAATTCAATCGCTCAACCTTTTCAAATTTCTATAATCTCTAATAATTTGCATGGAAAACACTATAAAACTGCACAGAATAGCTGGTCGAGGCGAAAAAATATCAGGGGAACAAAAACGCAAAATGCCTATATATGGCAGGAGTCGGACCTGTGAGTGCTTGCCTGAAGAAAGAGAGACTTAGCTTTGCGCTATGAGCTATGTTTTTACCACAGGCTCAGCGTTTTCACATGAGCACCAAATATGGGCATAACTCGTCAAAGAGAGCAGTTTGGCCGATTTTGAAAACGGATTTTAAATCAGCATCGAAAGCTGCACATAGCAATATACACCTCTCTATGAATGGCTACACTGACCAAGTATCCTTCCCGATATTTTTGGATCACCCAAATGAACGGATAGTCCAAAGGCAGAAGAGCACCTCGTTTCCCATGTCAACGACATCAGCAGATTCTTGACCTCCTCGCCACACTGATTCCAACAATGAACAGCAAAAGTCACAAAAGTGACGAAAACTCCATTCTTGGTAGGGTCAAAGTACCCGCGACTCGGAGCAGGGGCGGATCCGCTCCAAGCTGTGCTGGCTGCCCGCCACGGCAGCCACGTCAGTTGAACACGTCTTTGCTTGTCCAATCGATAAGATGAACGATGATACACGTTTTTGCCCGTAAATTTGCTCCAGCGAACTGGTACGAACCCCGTCACGGGAAATGGGTTTAGAGACCAAATTGGGACATTTCAAGTATATTGCTGGATTTAGCGCATCGAGGAGGCTTGGAATATGTTAATAACTCGAAGACGATATGAGGTGGGCCTCTGCCTTTAGGTGACCCTTTTTTTTCGAAAGGCGAATGAATGAGCGTTCTGCATTACCGACTTTCTACTTTTACGACCGAATAAGTGAATAATTCAGTATCAGTAATCGGTCTAAACTGACACATTCCAGCACATGAAACTTCCTAATTCTTATTAAGATGGACATGTTGACAAATGAAAAATCGCATTGAATAAATAAATAATCATTCAAGGATCTTCAGAGACCAGCGCCATGGACGCTGTTGTATGCCGATGACGTCGTGCCGGCATCCGAAGACAAGGACTTGAACGACAGACACAAGCGTGGACCGACCGGCTGGCACGGTTCGGCCCTCGCCTGAACATTAAGAAGACCAAGTATTCGACAACCGACGAACACTAGTCCGGCACTATCGAAATTAATGGCATGGACCTCCCGCGAGCGGCAACATTCAAGTACCCCGGTTCAATAGTGTCACCAGACGGCAGTCTCTCTCATGAAATAACCGCACGCGTCAACGCTGCGTGGCTGAAGTGGCGCTCATTGACAGGTGCGCTATGTGACAAGAACATCCCAGACCGCCTTAAATCAAAGATCTACCGAACCGTACTACGTCCTGTCGCGCTTTATGGTGCCGAGTGTTGGCCTGCCACCAAGGAAATGGAGCGTCGAGTTAGCGTCATGGAGACGAGAATGCTGCGGTGGATAGGTGGCATAACACAACTCGATCGCATTCGCAACCAAGACATACGGCAGTGATTTGGAGTTGTTGCGATAGCCGAAAATCTTCGCGAGGCGCGTCTGCGATGGTTCCGTCATGTCCTTCGCGCCAAAGGCGATAAAGTCTGTAGGATCGGCTACGACTTAGACGTACCAAGAAAGCCGCCAAAAGGAAGAGCGAAACAACGATGGCTCGACACCCTGTACGCTGATCTCAAGTTGGCTAGGATCCATCCCGACCAGCGCACGACAGAGCAATATTTATTTATTTATTTCAAAGCGGACTAATGTCACGCGTACAATACAAGTAATACAAATCAGTACACAGTAAGCACATCTGAAAGATTGCTGAGGTTACAATGTAAGATGTGTTGGTATTTGAATAATACGCGTGAATGAATAAATAATAATAATAA
This sequence comes from Ancylostoma ceylanicum, assembly GCA_000688135.1. Classification (NCBI taxonomy): domain Eukaryota; kingdom Metazoa; phylum Nematoda; class Chromadorea; order Rhabditida; family Ancylostomatidae; genus Ancylostoma; species Ancylostoma ceylanicum. Next base: position 169,413 of record JARK01001363.1, on the reverse strand, counting down.
TAAATAATAATAATAATAAAATAATGAATACAATAATGAATAATACAATATGGCGTCAAAGGATCAGCAAAGCGGACCCTGCTACGAAACGGGGAAAACGCTGAGGAAGAAGAAGAAGACTGAATAAATAAATAAATAATTAAATAAATAAATAAATAAATAAATAAATAAATAAATAAATAAATAAATAAATAAATAAATAAATAAATAAATGGACAGATAGACAACTGAATAAAGAACCACCTACACAGGAAAAATCATAATTATGGTAATCTGCAAAAACGTAGAAACCCTAATAAAAGCGTAACAAACCTTATAACACGATGCATCTCGAAATCAATAAAATCCATTATTGATCTGGTTTTAAAGTGAAGATTCGAACCACTAGCCACTTTGTACGTTTCAAATACGCGTTCCTACAAAGATTTGCAATCAAAAAAAGGAATTCACTGAATTTGTCCCCACATGCAGTAGCAGTGCAGCACTTGATTTGTGATGAAAAAAGGAAGCAGAGTAATATGTGGCTTTAGCTCTTCAGCTTGCACTCAGAATTTTTTGGAAAGAATCCACAGCAATAAAACCAACTGCTTATTGACTTCCCTATATGTATTAAGGTCCTTCTTCGAGAATGCTGGCAAGACATTGTGTTTCTTTCCCAGTAACGGGAACACGCCAAAAAGAGCAGCTGACCTGACGCAGTGCATTACGTTTACCATCTTGGAACTTGAGAAAGTTCTTTCCCGGATTGCTTCGCCGATACGATGCAAAGGATTCTATGCATCTTTTTTGCAGCAATTTTGGTCGCATTTACCGTATTCGCTCACCTTCTCCTCAAGATCCCTGAGCATCTTCTCTAGAACGGATTCCACGAAGAGTTTGCGGCTGATGTGGCTCATCGTTCTTCAGACTGGCTTAGATACCCTAGGGATGTAGTCTAAATTCACTGTGGTAGAACATGGAGGAAAATGTTCACAGTAGCGGAAGCTTTCAAAACGAGCAATACGAACGGTGAGTGGTCGATAAAAAGCTGCACATGGATGTGCAGTGCACGCGATTGGCCAACAATGGCTCTGTTTCATAGTATCGATAAGCATGGTTTATCACCTGTGTTTGCACACTTTCGCCAGTGACTCAGGGTAGCTGTCCCCCCACTTCTCTTCCCTGCAAAAACCCATAACGTTTCGAAAAAAAGAGAGTATAATAAGTTCAATACAGCATTTTTCGGGGTTTGCTAAAAATTTGCCAAAAAGAAGTTTATAACGGTAGAACAACCGCTTTGCACCCTTAAATTACATTATGACAGAAAGGTTACAAATTCTATAGCAACCAATCATGCAGGATTACCTCATTTCCACTAAAAGGCAAAATTCCGTAGATTTCTTCCATGGATATCTGTGCAATAATCAGTCACATATCACAGAGATCCATTAGAAGATGAAACTCAGAAAAGAAAGTGTAAGTAATAATTGTATTGACCACGGAAAAAGAACAGTAAATAGAAGAAATAATTAAGGAAAGCATACTTTATCGTAAAAACAGTAATTTGCTAGCCGAAGGCTCAAGGTTTGGTTTTCCCGTTATGACACAATTTCTCGGTGAACAGCATGATGAGCGAACACCAGTGGCGGACGCAGGGGGGGAGGGGTGGCGCCCTCCCCTNATAAGAGTGCGCCGGCGTCCAAAAGTGGGAAAACGCCTAAAGACGTTTTCAGCTGAGTGATAGGGATGTGCCGGCGTTCGAAAGCAGAGTAACGCCCGGAGACGGGTCGAACAGTTTCATATAAGGTGGAAAGACGTCTCCCGACTGTTTCATAGCTTTGGAAAGGTGCCTCGAAGCCAGGAAGGTCGAAGGTGCGAAAAACGGGAGTTTTGTTAAATGTGGGATGGCCGACATGGTGTGAGGGAGATGTCATAAGAAGACAACGCGAGCGAAGCGCGCACAAAAAGAAGCCTGAGAGTCCGGCGTTAACCGGACGATCAGGCTGGTAAGAGATAAAGGCAGAGGCCCACCTCATATCGTTTTCGAGTTATTAACATGTTCCGAATTTTCTCGGAGCGCTGATTCTGGCAATATACTTGAAATTTCCCAAACTAGTCTCTGAACCCATTCCCCGTGACGGTGTTTGTACCAGTTTGCTGGAGCAAGTTTACGTGCAAACACGTGTATCACCGTTGATCTCATCGATCGGACAGGCCAATACGTGTTCACCCGACGTTGCTGCCGTGGCGGGCAGCCAGCATCAAGTACAGTCTGTTAGCCCGGAACGTGCACCAGTGGTGACTTTGTCCGCAATTGCAGCCGCAGTAGTTTCGGCCGGCCGATCGAATTTCCGATCCATTTTTACACTTTCTTTTGTCAGTTTTGATCTGTTTTCGGCATGTAGGTGATGTGATTCCTTTTATTTTAATGTTTCGATACTGTTTCCGACCTATCCGGCCGATCTGCCGGCCGATACCACTGCGGCTGCAATTGCGGACGAAGTCACCACTTGTGCACGTTCTGGGCTAACGGACTGTACCCGCTTTCTGCAGCGGATACGCCCCCGCTCCAAAAAGCGGGTACTTTGACCATATCGAAAACAGGGTTTTCGTCACTTCTGTGACTTACGCTGTATATGGTTGGAGCGAGCCGAGGTCAAGAATCTGCTGATATCGCCGACGTGAGAAACGAGCTGATCCCCTGCCTATTAGGATCGTGAAAATGATATGCATCGATTGTCACTTTACATCGCCATAGATCGCTGCCAAACGGAGCTCATCGCCTCTTTCGCCTGGAGTCTCCTCCTTCACTTTATCCATGTGGCGACCGCCGGCAGTCGTGGCGAAGTCTGGGGATACTCTTATACGTGTATCTCCTTTCGTGTGTCTAACTAGTATGAACTGCCCTTAATAAGGGCAATCTATGCTAGGTGCGTGCGTCTGACGCGCTTGCGTCTACACGGTGAAGGTTATGGCTAGTCGCAGCGGTGCGTTCTTTTCATAGACGATTCGCATGACACGTTGACTGGTCTTCATGGAAAACTTTTACGAATTGATTCCCTCGTCTGACTAATATAAATTCCCCTACAGGGCAATTTAAACCGGATGCGACTATCAGGCGCACGCATCCATTCGCGAAAGATTTTCGATGAAGACCGGTCAACGCGGCATGAAATCTGTATATATAAAAGTGAAAGTTCTTATGTATGTTTATATGTATGTATAAATGTATGTATGTATGTTCCGAATAGAAATCGCGGAGGATGAACCGATCGGGACCAAATTTTGCATGCAGGTCTATCATGGGCCGGCGGAGGTTATAGGCTACCTTACGCTGGGAATTATCGATTAGTTTATCGACTATATCGATTTTATTGACTTTTCGCTATTTTCGCCTAGACTGGCAGAAACATGCCTACTGGGGAGGTCAATACGCTGAACATGAAAATAACAATCGTTTTGCACCGAATTATTGATTTATCGATTTTATCAATTTTTCGCAATGTTTGTCCACGGGTCGGTGAAGACATGTCTACTGGGGTTCCTCAATACGCTGAACACGGATGTGACAGTCGTTTTGCACGAAGTATTGATTTATCGACTTTATCATTTTTTCGCTGTTACTTCCCACGGGTCGGTGAAGATATGTCCGCTGGGGTTCTCCATGAAAGCGAATATTACTACTATTTCTTGAGGAATTACCGATTCATTCAATTCATCGACTTTTCTGAGTGGAAAGGGGCTACAGAGATTCTTAAGGTGGTGATCACCGAGATGATAAGCAATTCAAATGTATGTATTACTCATGAAATCTGAAAACCGTGTTTTGCATCGGTATGCATGGGTTTTGCATGACTTTGAAAAAATTGTGGGTTTTTCGCGGGTTTTGTATGGGATTTGCATCGGATTTGGAGACGCATGATTTCTGAATGGGTATGTATGGGATTTACACCGATTTGAAGGCAGCACCCACGCAAATTTTCTTGTATGAGATTTGGATCGTTTTGGATACTTAGCAATGGTGCCAACAGTTCTACGAAAGTTGCATCGTCGTAGGCATCAGCATTCTCAAGATAAAAAGAGATCAAGTTTGTGCTGGCGATCAATTAGGATGAGTTGAAGTATGAAATGAGTGAGTGTTTTTGTTTACAATCACTTTCTTCCATTATGATGAACATGCTTTCATTCCCATCTTACTCAGGTTTAACCCCGGGCAACTCGGCCATCTTCTGAAAACGGGCTGAAGTGGTGACGACGAGAACCGCCTTTCTGGTAGGATCTGTCGAAGTTGATCACTGCGTATGTCTTCACTGTAGTGCTGAACCTAGGAATTCAGTAAAACCTGTATAGGCAAAATTTCCGTGGGTGCTGCCTTTAAAGCAGAGGGCCACCTCATATCGTTTTCGAGTTATTAACATATTCCGAGCCTCTTCGATGCGCTGATTACGGCAATGTACTTGAAATGTCCCAGTATGGTCTCTTAACCCCGTTTTCCATGACGGGGTTTGTACCAGTTTGCTGGAACAAATTTACGCGCAAAGACGTGTAACACCGTTGATCTCATCGATCAGACAGGCCAAGACGTGTTCACCTGACGTTGCTGCCGTGGCGGGCAGCCAGCAAAAAGTACCCGCTTTTTGGAGCGGATCCGCCCCTGCTCCAAAAAGCGGGCACTTTGACCCTACCAAAAACAGGGTATTTGTCACTTCTGTGACTTAAGCTGTACGTTGTTGGAATCAGCGTGGCGAGGAGGTCAAGGATATGCTGATATCGTCTATGTGAGAAACGAGATGGTCCTCTGCCTTAAAGCAATGCTGGAGATTATGGCATAAGCCTTTTGGACAACTTTGCCTGGCTGCCCGTTTTATCACTCTCATTTGTTATGTTGATCCACCATAGTAATCCTTCATCCGACCATTGACTGCTGGCTTGAGCGGTTGAATAAGAATCTCCGAAACAAACCCACTTCAAAGCAATCATCTATTTCTCTGCGAGAACGTTGTGTATTTCCAAATCTCAAGACATTTCCCCTCTTTCCACTACTTGGCGCAGATACAGGAAGAGTGCAGTGGCGCCAAGAAAGAGCAAAACAAAGTTGCTCTAGGATAGGATTCATGAGAAGTTAACCACACAACCAAAGATGTGATAGCTTATCCCATGGATCAAGTAACGTTAGAATGCAAGATGCAAAAGTAGGCTCTTTAGAACAGTTCTGCTTCCTTGTGCTAGCCCCAGAAATCCATCCTTCGAGCGCTGGAACCCACTTTCTTTTGAAATGCTGTCGAGTGAAATTCTTGACACTTCGACGAAGCCATGTTCGATTACTCCTGCTTGCATCTGAGTGATTCCTACCCTTTTACATCGCTTATATACCCACATCGGCCGTTATCGTGTATAATACTCGACAACAAATGTGAGTCATTGATACGGCAGCCAGGCAAAGTTGTCCAAACGGCATTTCTCGAAGATTATTGATTAAAAAAATCGGGTTTTGCACCGGACTAAACCGGGATTTGCATAGGTGTGCATGGGTTCTGCATCGATTTGTAAATAAGCACTCAATTAATTACTGCCGTCTCATCTTGACATTCAAGGTGATTTATGCCTGTAAAAAAATTACTAATTGGCATAGGTGGAATAGTAGGGAGACAGCCTTTGCTAAAGTGAAGGTTGTCGTGAAGGTTGTCCTCGTCATTGGTGAGGACCGAGGGGTTGGGGGCGGAAAATGTAAAAGTAGGGTCCGGTCGGGAGGACGGAAGGATGAGGATTGGAGAAAAGTACGGTTATACGGTTATAGGCCAAGGTTTGCCCTTCACAGCGGTGCAGAGCAGGAGTCCCGAGAGAACCAGCATATCTCTGCCATTTTCGCAAAAGTTGGCGAACTTTTCGCTACACTGAT
>JARK01001363.1:129034-147953 GCA_000688135.1 Ancylostoma ceylanicum | reverse complement strand
CCCCCCCCCCCCCCCCCCCTACTTCTGTGAAAAACAAATGCACGACCCTCGCGAGTCGTATCCGTTTTCCCAGGTTTCCCTTGGAAGCGCTGATCAAATCGTTGAAAAGTGCAAGGATTCCTTGCCCAAGTTTCCCAAGTCTCTAGCAAAGGTAGTTTCTGTGGAAGCTTTTGCAAATGGGGATGGTCGTTACCTTTCTGGTCGCAAAATTGGTCAGAGGGCGATCGCTGGCCGAAGAATAGTAAGAAGCTGGTCGGTAGGACGGTGCTGCGCTTCTGAAATCAGCAATGCGGAAATGGGTGCTAAAATTGGTACGACAGCTTAAGAGCTCATGACTTACGGTGCCAGAATATTCCTTTCGGCGTCCCTCTCCGCCCTTGTCTTGTACACCTCGAAGCGTCGCGGCTCGGATGCCCATGACTGATTCTGAACATTGCAAAAGGTGAGAAACCTATGGAATGTCGTCAGACAACGACACAATGGCTATAACTCTGTGACGACACAACAACAGCCGCCAACCTGTTACAGCTCGGTCTCACGAAGACCAGCAAATTTCTGAATCTCTCAATGGTCTAAAGAATTCTTGCAAGCAATTTGGAAAATAAACTACCTCGTCTAATTTTTTCGAATAACTCGGACTGGCATTGGACGAGTAGTAGTTGCGCACGTCAGCGGCCCCATAGCCGGCGGTTCTGAACACAAACAGAGTATGCGAGAGAAAAAACGTCAGAAGTAAGGCAGTTCACACTTCCTGCGACTCATGCGCTCCAGAAAAAACTCCTGCAGCGAGCGCGGACGAAGAAGAACGAACGGTAATGCGGTAAATGTAATGCGAGGAACGCGCGCAGCGTTGATGGCTTAAACACAACAGAATTCCGGACAAGCCACTCGTGTGAAAACTGGACCGCGAAAGAGCGGTGCGACAAGGAGGCGCAGACAGCGAGAGAGGCGCTAATTACTATTGTCCACGATCTCGGGGATTTCACAAGAACAAGGTGTGATTAGCAGCTTTTTGGTCGTCTATTGTGATAAGAAACGCTTCGAATTGGAACACATTCCGCGAAACCTGTTCTGGCTATGGATATGGGGAAAAAGTGCAGGGATTAACAACGTAAGTGATCAGATATTGAAGAATAAGTATATGCATATGAAAAATACTTGAACATTATCGTTCAAAATAGCAGTTTTGCAGAGAACACATCCTGAGGAGTGTTAATATACAAATACTGATGTACAACATGTTACCCTGAGTAATCTTAATGATGCATCCAGTCCCTAGTCTACGGTAATGACCCATCCTTTTCATGTTGTTGCATGGGTAACGGCAGGATTTCCTATCAATGTTCAATCGAACTGATTGTTAGAGTTATCAGGATTTCTTTCAACTTTAAGGACCAAAAAGAAGGCAACTAAAAGTAGGCAACTGGTATGGAATGTATATCATGTTCTTGGCAGAAACAGAGAAATTAATGTGCTTTAACAACAGACTGTCTTAGCGATGAACTGAATGAATGAATGAAAATGAAATGAATGAATGAATGAATGAATGAATGAATGAATGAATGCTATGAATGAATGAATGAATGAATGAATGAATGAGTGCTATGAATGAATGAATAAATGAATGAATGAATGAATGAATGAATGAATGAATGAGTGAATGAATGGATGAATGATATGATATGAATGAATGAGTGAATGCATGAATATATAAACTCTGAAGCTCTAAAACTCGTTTGGATAACATCGAATCATATATGAGCAAGAAATAGAAGAGGAAAACATGTCTTGAAGGCTATTGAACCATTTGTTCATCAGAAAATTGAGAACAAGGGAAATTCACTAGATAACTGAAAGCGGGAGCAATCCGTTTTCTCCAACTCTAACTCAAACTCAGTACAAATTACCTGTAATCCTGAGATGGTTCGTAAGCGGAGCGAAGTTCCTCTCGAAGCACTGCTGCATTCTGAAAACACTAGTGTAGTCGGTTGTAGTATGGAAATGTAGTGGCCAGAAATGAGCGAGATTGGTCCGTCATTTAAGCGGAAATTAGCGGATTTCCTCGGATTACAGGCGAAGAACGCTCTACTATTACAGGGAAAACCAAAGGCGATTTACGACAAGTTCATGCAAAATTTGCCCAAAAACCGTTGGTGAAGAACCACGAGAGGAGTAGTGCTCAAGGTTAATCCCGTTATCCTACTAAGCAACAGTAAAACAAAAGCTTAGTTATGAAAAAGAAGGAACGAACCCATTCGAGCGAATAGAAGAGCATAAAGCACGAGCGCAGCCGCTTCAAATGGTGAACATTAGGCTGCTTGTAGTAAATACGAGGAAAAACGTTAAAAGTTACTGTGCGCCCGACAATCAGTCGTTCATCATCGTTAGCTGAGACGGAAGACGTTCTGATGTGTGGCCGACATAATGCTCTCAGAGTGCGTTTCCAGGAATAGCCTCGGTTGCCGCGAACAAACCCCACCTAACCAGTTTCTCTCCTCGACTGCAACTTAGAGGTGTTTAAACACGATTCTCTGCGACGAGTGTATTCAAGCGTAATAGACGATGAGTCAGAAGCGAAACAGAGCTCTGCAGACGGCAAGGTGTCAAAAGTTAGGGCCGAAACAAAGTGTGGATGGTGAGCGGAACCGGTTCGTCACTTTATATCAACAAGAACCTGTGATGGAACGAGTTGCATTAATAACACCGACATATAAAGGGAGAGTGTAAAATGTCATTTGCATTTTTGAGTCCTAAACCGGGACATTTAGGCAAACTCGAAGGCCATTTTAGGAGCATGTCTTTACGAAGCATTCCAACCGTGAACAACAGCTATCTTAAGGAGCAATTTTCTTCCACAATCGTAAAGATCTGGGGAAGCCTACTAGTTACAATGCCGCTGCAGTCAATCGTCCAAATTAATCCAGATCCAATTCCCTCTACCTAGTAACGCGGATCCTACTCGCTAACGTATTATCTAAACAGCAACTCATATGAATGCACATACAAGAAATGCTGGAAACTATTTCCACGAGCGGTAATCCCTCTCATGAAGCCTTCCTTGGAAGAATGTCTTCTCCGAACTTTCTCTCCGCGGCTGGCCCACCGTTATCTCACGGTGGTCCCCCAACTAACGGTGGGCCCAACATTATCCCATCTTTGCCCCACGATTGTGTCGTCTGTCCCCATATATCCTACCGTTCTTGCCGCGGTACGCCCTCCATTATTGCCTCTTTCGTGCGCTTTGCTTGTGCAGTTAACAAATAAAACAAACTATTTCCACCAGTAATGTGGGCCCGAGAGCTAGCGAAAACTGGCGGAATATGTAGGTCCATGAAATATCATCCCTCTCTGGATCACAGCAATCGCTTATTGGTTCGATTTCGAACATGGTTTTACTAGTAGCTAATTGGAAGTAGATAAGCTGTCAAATACAATGAGGTACATAGAGATGTATATGTATAGATGGATCCGGAGATTTTCAAGCCTACCCCTCTTCCAGGGAAGTAAAGGAGCAGCGACTAACCGCGTGTCAAGGGCGATTCTCTCACAAGCCTTCCTCAGGCCTCAACGAATGCAAAAAATGGACATTTAGAAAGCTCGCAACGGTTCGTGGTAGAAAGCACTTTCCAATTTCGCTTTAGTTTGAAACGAAACTGATTGTGAGACAGATCTGGTTATTATTGAAGAGCTTCCAATTACAACAAAAATACTAAAAAATCTCTTTTTTTTTTCATGCCTTCTCAGAATACAATATAGGAAGTGCCTGGTTCCCTTATGGCAATGGTATCACAGAATTGCTTAGATTGCCGTAGAAGGTCGACATGAAGGAGGTCTACAACATGTGGTCGCACATCGACATTTCCAGAGAAGAAAAGCAAAAAAAGAAGAAAAACAAAAAAAAACGATAGCTCCAATCAGATGATCGATTTGGTGTTGATAGGACCTGATAAACAAGATCTAATTTATTGAAGTATTTGTTTACGTGTAGAACGTGAACAGTTTAACTGTTGTTTATTTGAGGTGCACTACTTAGAAAGCAAGAGATACATAGAATGAACAAATATGGATTGATCCAGAATACGGTGAAGACTCACGTTGGGTCTAGTGGGAGATAGAGGTCTGTCGTCGTGACGTCTGTAGCTCTCGTCGTGATAACGTGGGCGAACGTAGTTGAGGAGAGAGGAGCCAGGTAAGGCTGAAAACCAAACCACTGCTTGCACTGCGGAAAATGTGTCCAATGTGAGCAAGAGTATACCTGAGTGATGCGCGTAGAATGGATCCCCTCCTGTGTGCGCATACGGCGCGCTGAGACCGGGAGACATTGGTAATTCTGGAACAGACGTCTCTAACCCGTTCCAGTGGGTGGCAGACCGTGAAAGAAGTGAAGAAGAATGACACTCACCATCATAGACACTTTCTGTTGTCTTGCCAAGGTCCCTGGAAAGAAAGCTGTGAGAGATGCACTTAGTGGAGCAAAAGATGGCGAACAAAATGGGACACATAAGGAGTCAGCGAGAAAGCAACGAACGAGGAAGGCGAAAATCACACATAAGCTGTTAGCTACCGTAGCAATTCCTCAGGCGCTCCGATGGTGCGATTGCGATTGCGACGGTCGCGATTCTTTCGTCGAATGAAGGCGGCCGCGGTTTCGTAGCTCTCTTTAGCACCAGCGCTGTAAGCCACAAGCGTTACAATCACTCGCCCTTACCTCCTGCACACCCACGCGGACTACCCAACATCCTGGCGCTACTTGTGTGTCGTGAGATGTTAGACGCAGGTAACACCAACACGACAACGAATCTCTGGTTAGCTAGAGCCACAAGACGACCACTAACGCGGACTGGGCGGCCTCGCTCGGCCCCCGGCAGCAAGCGCGGGCCGGGCGGGGGCTGAGAGGGCCGCTTCGTCGCGACTATGTACGCTTAGAACGACACAACGTAATCAACTGACGTCGTGAGTGGCGTGAGCCATGCACTGTAGGCATTGCTCGGACGAAACAGTGGATTTGTGTAGGAGAGTCTGAACGTCGGTACCGTATAACTACAGTAATCACAATGCTCCGACCCACGTAGTCCACAAAAACATAATAGCTACAGGACAACGCCGAACTAACCGTGGTTCTTCGGCGGCTGGATGCTGCTCCTTTGCCTTGGGCGGTTGAGGTTCACCAGCGCTTGTCTTTGGCTCTATCGTTGCCTTAAAGAGGAGAGTAACTCTTCTGGATCTTCACTGCTCCAGACGCCATTTCCTCACAAATTTTTTTCCTTCGTGGTCTTTTTTTGTTTGTTTTTTTTTTCGTACAAGCAGAATCCATAGTTTACCTGTGTCGTGACCAGACTACTGCCGCTCATCCTTTTGTACGGCTTCGGTTCTGGTTGCGGTTGTAATTTCAACTCAGCAATTGCAGTGTAATATCGTGTTGATGATGTTGGAGTTTTCGGTTCTACAATAGAATGATGACATACTCGAGACGGTTCATATCAATCGTACGTCTGACTTTTGTCAGAAAATTGATTTGCTTTTAGGATGTCGTATGAACTCAAAGGCGTAGTCGGATCACCTTTGCTAGATCCTCTAGGCATGGTTTCCTAGGAAAATTAGACCCACAGATTGCAAAAGGTAAAAGTGGACCGATTGCAGTAAAAAACCGTTGCCTCGTCACAGGTACTTTTTTTACTTTTTTTTTCTTTTTTTCCTAACTTTTTCTAAACTTTTTCCCACCACTGCTCGAAGAATTTTAGACCAATGGTGCAAAATTTAGGAAAAAAATTTGAAACGTTTTGAAGACAACTTTCACTGTTACAACTATGGACTTTTAAGAAGGAGTTACAGATAGTCTAAATTTTGCTCTAAAAAAGTTTTGCGACCAGAAATCTGAAATTTGGGCCAGAACTGAAAAATGTATTTTACTGACGCCTGCACAAGCAGTGGGCGTTGCCCCGCACCAAAACCCCACCCTCTACGAACACTTACCACCCGTGCTCAGCGTCAAGCCATTTTGACCCTCTCAATGTGGCTAAAAACAGCCAAATGTGGTTCAAAAGATGCACTCAGGCATCTTTGGATTTCATTGATCGCAATAAATCAAAGCAGAGCTAACCTTTCTGGGAAAAGAACGGGAATAGCGGTCTCTATCACATTGTCCGGCAGAGGCCTGACGCACGCGTGTGGCAAGCGTCGGATAATTAACCCCTAGTCGAGTTGTATGAAGCACATTTGGAATTGAATCAGCTGTCATGGGATTCTTTATACAGACGTTTCCATATCCGAAAACAGATATATTTACATAACTAAAGCAATTCTGAGCAGTTCTGCTATTGCTGTGACAGTTTTCACAAGTATCAAAAAGCCCGATTTTATCTACCAGAATCGTAACTACGGAGTTTATAGAGGAAGGTTCCGAGAACTCCTAGGAGACATTCCCATCTCAACAGCGTTTCAAAAATTCCTATACAATCGAGATCACCTAAGTACGTTTCTGACATGAAAGGGTTCCATGAAAAATCGGCAAATATTCCGTCTTTGTTTTGTGAAGGTTTTGGGCGTGGCAAAGGAGAGAGTACAAGGTTTCTGCCTAACGTCCTGTCCTGCGAGGTGTTGCAGTATCACCAAAGAAATTCATGGTGAGAAAATTTCCTGCCCCGCAACCGGCTAACCTTTACCTGTTTGGTGATACGCTAATAATGAGGAAAGATATGATGAGAAATCTGGGTGTGTAACACTGTGAGAAAAAAATGGGCGTAGCCAGGCGACTCCGATTGGCGCCTTCAGTACACCCGTCACGACTACCTTTTTGAACTTGCGCAGCATTGACTCTCTCATGACTCATTATGTGGTTGTGCGTGGTGCCGCACAAGTTCAAACGGGTGGGCGCGTCGGAAGGCTTGAATGCACCAATCAGGGTCAAATTGTTACGCCCCCTTTTCCCTCGGGATGACATACACCTGTGAAATCTCGTACATTTGGCTTGGCCACACCCAAAAGCTCTGCTATGGAAAGGGCTTAAAAGAGAGTTTTTGGGATCTTCCCTTGGGGAGTACTTCGCATAGAATCATGTTTACCATTTAGCCCTAGCGGTTCTACTTATATGAAAATTCCGAACCGATCCTGAGCTGAGAAGGGGCCGTCCAAGTAGCAGGCTTGTCACATATGCTATCATTAGTTCTACCTTTCGGAAGTAAAGATATAGACCTCGGTAGCGCATGCAGGGCAGAGAATAGATGTGAACCTGGTAACTTTTTGATTTCTCTCTGTTGCATAGATATTTGTGCTATGAAAACCATTTCTAACCTTGTGTGCATGAAAATACACTATAGTTCAATGTTAAAAGTGATCTCTATCAACTGAATCATGCCCGACTAGACTTCTACTCAGCATAACCGCACTCGAAAATCGCAAACGAAAAAGCTTCAAGTGGTCCCTCATCGGAAGAAACGAAAGAAAAATAAAGAAGAAAAAATAGGATGTGACGTCTCGGATACCTGGTGATGGCGACGTATGAATGCTAGCCGGGGCGCTTTGCATATACGAGAGCTTCCTCGTCGCCAGATCAACCGCTTTCGTCTCAATTTTATCTAAACGTTAGGCAAGCGTTTGGAAATAAAGTCGAACGCATCCAGAAAACAAGCAAAAATTGCAGTTGCAGAACTGAAAGCGGGAAACCGGAGGAAAATCAATGGAAATTGGTTAAGTGCACGGCAAAAGCTAGATAGGCTAGTTCGTGTCAACAAACTCCATACAATTCACATAGTAGGGAAACAAAAGGAGGGTGGGCAAAAAGTGTCGGCAGCACTGATGGAATTCAAACTGTTCATTGACGTCGAGAAACTGCTGACTGGGAATATACCTCCTAACCACCTGCAAAATCACGTTTGCAGGGAGATTCGAGGGGAATTTCAAGCGAATTGAATTCCCAACCGATCATACGTCAATTGTAGATGAGAAATGGAATTTCTAACATTCTGATCAGATATGAACAAAATTCATGTTCGAGTTTGGCAGTTCCTCAATTCTAGCGCCATAAAAGCATTCAGCTTTTAGTTTTCTGGAGGAGCAGTAGCTGAGTTATGCAGTCACTCTTGCTCTTTTAATTTCTCCCACTTGCTCATATTTCAAGCTTTTCTCAACTTTTGAACATCTGGTCTTGCGCAATACTACCGTTCATCCCTGATCCTGATCATCAAAAGGGTAGTAAACCTTTACACATACACAGGATGCACCGCATTAGTTCCAACTCTCCATCATCTTCTACATGGATTAGAACAGCAGTTCAACCAATACATATACGTATGTAAGAAGCTGCTCGAACAAGGGGAAAAACAGGTCAGGTGATGAGACAAAAACAGGGACGAACCTTAAGCGCTACCTAAGGAGATTGTCCCGAATCTCGTGGTGATAAAATAAATGCTCCATAATTGTTACATAGTTAGCTCTACCTAATCACGAGTGATCTTTTTCGAGCAGTAAACACCTGTCACATACGTAGGTTTACGGCCGCGGTCATCTCTAATCAGTGCTGGTTCCTTCGATAGTGCTCTACATATCTTGCATTTCTTTGAAGTGATCCGTTTCTAGTTTTTACGCAACCTAACACGTATCGTACAGTATCCACGGTGATTTTTCGCCAAAGAACGCCGATTTTCGTTTTTTTTTTCGTTTTTCAGCGAAGACTTGGTTCACTTCTATTTGCATTAAAAGTACTGGAAACCAGTCAAATTGTGGAGAGGAGGTTTATAAAACGATTCTCAAATCTTGCTTCAAATTTTACCTAGGGAGCGAATACTATACAAATAACTTGCGGACCAGGGAACGTCAATCACGTCTGGCACTTCCGCGTACTGGCGCGCCGCAACATCCACGCAGCATGAGCGAGGCAACACTGAACATCTACAGCGTTCGCATGCACCGCGTGGATTTCGCGGCGCACCAGTACGCGGGAGTGCCAGATGTAATTGACGTCCCCTATCCGTATCAGCACGCAAGACTCTGAAATAATTGTGCGCTAAGGATATGGCCATTAACGTACAGTGTATGCAAGAAACATTATTGTTACGCTTCAATTCTCGATTTTACTGTAGTGCTCCTTTCTGCCAATCGATTGATATACAGCAGTTTTGGTAAGGTAATCAGCGAAATTAACTGACTTTCGACGAAAGAACGGAAGAAAAACCACAAATCCTCGTTTTTTCCTTTCTTGTCGAAAAACAACCGTAGGTACTACACTTGTTCTGACGTGTCTTAATATTCCGTTCTAACGCGCCAACACCTGCGTCGGACAAGTGAAGACTTGATGGGACATGTGGATCACTGCTTCTAGCGAAGAGACCAGAATTCAGTTTGGATGACCGAGACCGTGTATCATCATTGCCAATGTAACCGTTCCACACTGTTTGGCAAGGCGCGAATAATATTAATTGACTAGTTGAAAAAGGGTTCATATCGTCAAAAATCGTCCAAGCCGCGATATAGAGACCAAAGTATGGACACAGTCGAGTAAAGTGCTCGAAATAAAAACGTGTACGAAGACGTTGAGTGGAAGAGTTATTTTCTGCGATAAAATTAGCGCAATTTCCTAATGAAAATGCTCTCAGCTAGATTTCTCCAACCCAACTTGTTTCCAAGGGAAAGTAATTGCGCAACGTGAGAGTAAAAAGTGATTGCGCAGCCCAGCAATGAGCAAGAACATGAGAGAAATTGTTAGGAGGGTTTTAGAGAACTGGTTACAACCATTTGGGTTGCAACTTGCTAGAATACGAAGGCTCTTGTCAGAACAAAAATGGTAATTTGTAAAGCTGTTCCTCATCTCAAGGATCTTACCACCACATGAAAGGTTTTACCTGTTGCTGCCCTCAGTTGGCTGAAGAACAGAGTAACTTTAGCAATGTCAGTGGAAATGCGTAACTTATCGCAAGTTAAATAGCAAATCAGTAGCTAAAACCACAAAACCCCGAATGAAATCACCAAAGACGTTAACCACACTCTGTTAGTCAAGAGGTGAACGACCTTACAACGAACCTCCATCTCTCCTCACTGAGCCGATAATGGGACCACGCGGCACACGATTCTCCACTTCCGTCTCCGACTCCTCTTCTGACTCCTCTTCTTCCTCAGAGCACTCTTGGCTGGCCTGAAGAATGTCTACTTAGAAGTTTTCTTCACAAAAGCCTGGCTGCATCACTGAGATTACCCAAGGTTAACGTATTGACGCCCGTTTTAACCACAAGTAAATTCGCGTGGTGTTAACACGTTTACCCTTGGTAATCTCAATTATGCATGCGGTACCAGAACACCCCTGTACTTACCACTTCTTCACTGTGAGGTTCACCTTCGTGTTCGTGATCCATGGGAGGAGGAGATCTCGGCGGTACTGATCCCACACAACTGGAACAGTATGTGGTTTCATTACCCAAGTCCCCTGTCTTAGATATTTTGATTCAGCTGGTCAAAGATTACCTGGGAGTGGGAGTGACACTAGCGTCGCTGCCACCTTGTTGATCAGGATCCTGCGTCTTCAGCCAGTCTTTCCTGGAAAAAGAATTCTTTGGACACGATAAAGTACATTGAGTAAGGAAATACAATATCTATGCTGCTGCCTTGCTCCATATAGAGTACAACGCCCTGTGTCGCTTGGACAGATCATGCCTGCTGTCGCTGCTATAGGCTGCGTTTATACTTCATCGCACAGCGGCGGCATCGCGGCGACAGCCACAACGTGCGCTTCGCTACTAGTAAGGATTTCTGGCGTCACATCGTCGCGTCATTTCACCTCTCGCAGGCCTGCCTCGCATGCAGAGGCGTGTTTATACTTCTTCTCTGGGGGGTACAACGTCGCGGTGATGGCCACCAAATGTGCGACGCGACGAGTAACAAAGCCGTCGCGTCGCGCCCGTGCTAAACTTCGCAAATTTTCGTACTCACGCTAAATTATATACATATGTAGCTCCATGTGGCGAAAGCATCAATAATTATGCATTTTTAAGAACTGCAGTCCCATCGCGACGAAGTATGAACACAGCGCGTCGTCGTCAAAATTATCGCATCGCGCCTGCTAGCAGGAATTCGGTCCATCGCGTAATTTTTGGAGGAAAATGTTTAGACAGCACACGAAGGGGATCCGCGACAACGTGTCGCGAGGAAAGCCGCTAACAGCAACAGCGCGAACACTGCTTGCACATGCTTCCAAATGAGACCAACCGCTATTGAACGGTTTGCACGGGCGCGACGTTCGCGTGCGATGAAGTATAAACACAACCACCCGACCCTCCGGCAATCGATATGTATCAATATCAGTGACAGCCGAGCGATGCAGGGAGTTATACTCGCCCAGAGGTATGGTCCTCCTCGAAAAGATAGACGGATCCCGCAACTGCAGGGACTCGAACGAAGGCTGTGGTAAAAGCTCCAAGGGCGAGGGTCGAATAGGTCCCGCCGCGATTCTTTGGCCGCAAAACTAGAAAAATCGCACACAGAATCCGTCTATCTTTTCTAGAGGGAGTATGTACATGGAGGGAAAAAAGAACTAAAAAAAACCTTTCCTTGGAGAAACTCACTTCTTCTTAATCATTCCATCCTCGATCTCGGAAAGATCCGGACGGCCAGGGTATTGCATGATGATTTTCTTCGCCTAGATAGAAAAAATTGGATAAACGCCACAGAAAAGAGTGTCGACTGCTCCTTTTATTTAAAAGTTCCATGGAAAAGAAAGTAAACGAGCCATGAAAAACTGAAGTGTTAGAAGAAAGGAAAAGAAGCTCAGCAATCCGTGCGCGAACGCATACTTTGTCGAAGAGAAAGGGTGACTGCTCTTGCGTCGGTTGCGGTCCCCCGAGGGGCTTGCGCGGCAGCGTTGGCGACTCGCACTCCGTTGATACGCCACGGCCATACATGTCAACGCGGCTGTGCTAAAACAGACCGTACTGGGGCTGATTCCACTAATTCTAACAAGCAGTCAGTGAAGCTACAGAGAGACAGACGTCAGTATGAGGAGCACGATAAATTTCTACGAATCTCAACGTGCAGTTTAATATTTGCTCGAAGAAATAGTAGGGTGTAGACGGCTTTGGAAGAACAGTGATTGTGCAAAGTGACGGAGGCATTCCGGAAAGGAACACTAATCAATGAAGAAGATGTTACTATGTAGGAAACATGCAAATAGAATTGGAGTTCAGACTACGAGGCTGATGACAACAACTTAAAGAGTACAGGGTGACAAGAAATTATAGAACCGAGTTACCATTCCAACTTCTTCTGCTACAATACATTAAAATCCTGTCAGACTGGTTATCACAGTTATATGAATTTCTTCTAACATTGTGGGACCCCAAAAATTGGCAGCTATGGTACAAGCATGTTATACTCCCGGCTCCTGACAAAATACTCGGAGCATAGCTTCTTTTATAAAGTTGAGAAATATATATGTCCGTTTGACCACAGTCCGAATGCATCAATGAGATTACAAAGGGTCAACAAGCTAGCACCTCCCAGCTCTACCCATTGTTAAGATAGGCGAACCCTGGGTAATCTCAATGATGCATGAAACCTCTGATCTGCTGGTGGTTTTTTGTCTTCTGTCCGGTGGTTCAAATGGTGGGTGGTACACCGTCAAAGTCACCGAGATTGAAACCATTAGATCGTGCCATTTAGGCCTCGAGGCGTGACTGAGACTACCCATGGTAAACGCACCCCCGTGCTAACGACGGGTAAATTTATGGAGTTTTGACGTGTTTACCCCGAGAAATATCAAATACTCATCCAGGCCCTGTAGTTAAGTGAAATCAATTTTTCCATCGAGAACGTTTGGGGCCGCATGCAGCACTGGGATTACTCAGGGTAAACGTGTTAACCACCTCCCCAAAGTCACCCATCGTTAACACTGGCGTGAATGCGTTTACCTTGGGTAATCTCAATGAAGCAGCAAGGCCTTGAAGCGGCGAACAATAGTTTGATCAAAGCCTGGACAAATCTCCATGGTTTCCTTTTTCATGATTCAGTTCCAAAACCAGTGGCAAAAACCGTAGACGACTCCTCGTAAGCAGTTGCACCGAAGCGAGGGGTGACAATTTCAGAGACTCTTTCCTCGTTCAATAACGTTCTTTCGTTAGAAAATTAGGGATAACTCCGAACCTTTCCATTATTTCTTGTCACCCTTTACACAGGTCCTGCCACTCTGAGCTTTTACCCCGCCTTTGTTCCACTGCCTATCTTCAGTACTCATGGTACTTTTCTTACTACGACTCTACACATATGAATCAGCACGAATAATAGTGAAAAATGGAGGTATTCAAATCAAAGCCGCATATTCAGCAGAGTATCTGACTGCTGCTATACTCCTAAATGAGACGATGCGGCGCCGCGACACCGGTTTTGATGCGTATCGATTGTGGGCAGATTCAGCAACGCGCAGACCTCAATCAATAGGCACCAAAACTTGTCCTGCCGCGACGCAACAATGCGCCTCGCGAGGAGTATAGCTGCAGCCTCGGTCGGCGTCAGAACTTTTGGAATGGTAATTCCTATTTTCTCAATATTTAGCGTCTAAGTATGGATTTCCACCTCAGATACAAAACATCTGCAAATTTCAGGAATCTTGCACAAGTTGTAAGAAAGGGGCCGCACCTTCTCGTGTGCGGCATGGCGGCAGAAACGTTGACGTCGTTGAACGAGCTCATCCTCAAAAGATATAATTCTGGTATAAATGGATTAAAGATAAAATGTCCGCAACGAAGATATCTTCGGACAATTAGAATATTAGAATTTCACGATGTGACTATGTTTAGCTGCTCTCTAGAGAGACAGAAAGATCCTTCAGCTCCGCTTCTCTTCTGTTACCATCACTACTTGCCTATGTGTGTATAACTGCATTCCAGTACTGTGAAAATACCACATTTCAAGGAATACAGACGGCTTAAGGAACTCAATTAGTTAACTAAATTGAAGATTTCTTACAACAGCAGCGAGACGTCTGGAGCGAAAGTGCACTAATGTGAGCTTCATTTTTCAGACTAAAGAGGAAACAATTTTATTCCCGGTAGGTAAGCGTTGAATTACTAATCATGTTCATAACAACGTGGAGGTGACCTCTTTTCGAAACGCAACGAATTACGCAAGTCAAAAAATTATATAGGAACAAAATCACATGTCAAAGGAATACTGAAGTCAGCTTTCAGACCACTTTTTCCCAAAGAAAAATACTCTTCACAGTGTGGCCCAAAATTACAGTCAAAATAGGCATGTTGCCTTTGAAGGATTCCGTCTTGCCCTGTCGTCAGCCGGCGCCCCAGGTCAACTGGGAGGTCCTACCCGGATCTTTTACTAGGATAGCGTTTATCCTCAGGTCCTGTTAGATCTAGAACTGGGGCAAGAATAAATTATAGCACGAACTACTGGCTTCCAAGAGAGGTCACTTATCTGCCTAATCCTTATCTCATTGATGACCACACCGTTTTCCCACATTTCAGAATTTTCTCACGTTTTGGTTCTTTCTCTGGTTCGAAATTTTCATAGAATTCCAGCATAGATATTTCTGACCCTAGTGATCTATAAGTATTGTAACGTTAATATCTAAGACGACTGTTGGGACCATATGTGCCTTTTTCTTTGTTGTCGTAATTTTGGGCCACCCTGTACATTCACCCAGTTGGGAAAATTTATTGCTAAGTTGTCTGCGAATTGGCAAAGGTAAATCAAATGAACATGACTCACTCACAACAAAAATCATAAAATTTCATCCTTTGTTTTCTATTTACAATTCCGTAAAAGTCCAAAATAAATGGGTCATCAACTAGGTGAAGATGATGAAAAAATGAAGAAGGGCATAGCGACACAGACCGACAGGACTTATGCGACAGCCTCCTGTTTATGTTAGAAGAGTGAAAAGACAGTTGTTCTTGAAGAATTTCTGATGCTTGTGGTCATCGAAAGTGTTAAGATAGCACTCAAAGGCTCAGCTTTAGAATGGCATTCATAGGGAAAGTCGCGGATGAGAAAAATACGACAGTAGTTTTTGTTCTACGAGATGGTTACCATCTATTTACGAATTCACAAAAAATTGGATGAAACCCGGAAAGTACTAGAGTGGTGGTAGCAGTAGCACCACCACCCATTGATGTGCACTCATATGTACATAATTATTATTCCCACGGGGAAACAATGTAAGTAAATTAGATGATAAGTAGAAGAGGATTTAATTTCACTTATTCGACGTAAGTACCACGTTGAGAGAAGAACTATAGCTGTAAATCCCCGCTATTCAAAAACAGCGAGACCAGAAATCAAAGCTCACCTGATACTTGCCCTTGCTCTGCCTCTTCGCCAAGCCGCGATCGAATGCGTCGAGGAACTGCGGCTGAACGACGACCGGATCCGGCGGCGGCAGCGGCTCGGCCGGCTCGACGACGATCTTCTGCTCGACCTGAACGACAGCCATGAATTTCTGTGTTGACGAGGCAGAAGTGGCAGAGCCCCTTCTGTCGCACCTGTTCCACCTCATCTGCTAGTTCCTCCATTTCGCTGTCGGTGTATTCTTCCTCGTCCTCGCTGTCCGCCTCTTCTTCCTCTTTCAGCGTCTGTGTTTGACGGTCCATTTGCAAATCGTTTGAGGTTGGTGTCTTTTTCTGGTCGGCTTCACGTTGATCAACGTCGCTGTCCTCGAATGAGGTGGACTGAAATCGAAGCGATGAAACGCGCGGGTAAAGCATAGGAATCCACATCCTACTCATAGCAGTCACCTGATCCACAGAAGTCGCAACTCTTACCAAATCAGCCTAATTGGATCTGTGTCACAAAGCAAAAGCAACAAAAAATTCTAGGATAGTTGTGCTACAGTTTTGATGTGCTTTTTGTACCTTTTTATTGCTTTCGCGTTTTACCCAGAGAATCAGATCCTAACAAGGGTCGCATCTATCACTGAGATTAACCAGGGTAAACGTTTCAACCCCTGGGTAAGTCTGGGGGTGTCAGCACGATTACCTTAGGTAATCTCAATACAAGGTATGCATGCGGCCACAGGATTGTCAGTTCCACGTTTTCATGTCTTTAATCGCAGATCTCTTAACTTCTCTCGAAATATTTGAATTTCTCTTCCTGGCCTCTCTTCACGAATACGTAGGATGCCCAGAACTGTGATTTGCTGCCACAGCTCCTCTCCAAGGACGGAACATCCATGTAATTTTTTAACTGCATGAAACTACAGTTGCCGAGGTCTCTAGAGCCCGCGCTAGCACCTCCAACGCTTTCACTCTTTGTCTTCGCATCCAAGTTCTGCATTAGCACCACGGTTCTCATTCTTGTTCGACAATGTTGCCTTCTATTCCATCCTGATCAAAAATGTGGTGCGGCGCCTGTGAGCGGACCTAGACAAATGCAGTTCTCTGCATGGGATTCCAGGCGCTTCCGAAACGTTGACACTCATTATCCTCCCCTTCACGCGTAAGAAACTCCCCATCCACTTCCATGTCTGTCTTGTGGGGTTTCTGTATCCTTCTATTCTTGGTTAGTGGATGGGTGTGCTGATGACTGTGGATTACAGTTCCATCACTATGTTACAAGTTGGAGCTAATGCACGAAAACAACCGAAAAGTGAAAAAAAATTTTATCCACAAGGAGGTTCCACAGCTTCATTTTAGGAAAACATAGTGCTTCGTTACACAGGAACTACATGATTTTTGATCAGCAAGATTTCCCACACTCAATCTATCATTAATTTCTACAACTGATAACGGATATAGTGCGGTTTGTTTCGTCTAAAAACACTTACCACCCGCAAGTGTTGCTTCAGGCCGTTTTGCTCCTTTAAACTTGATGAAAAGAAGCCAAACATGGTTCAAAAGGTGCCCAAGCTCACTTCAGCACTTCATTCCGAGATCAAAACCCAGTTGATCGTAATAGAGAAAGTTCGGAAAGAGCTGGCTTCCATACATAGTGCTAGCGAGGCTTGAGACGGGTGGTTAGTGCCCGTTAATCCTTCTTTCCCTCATTTTCTCATGAGGGTTGGTTCACGTTTTTATTCCTAGAGGTCACAGTCTCTAAGATTGAATATTAATTGGTGGTGCTCGCAAATGAATAAACATTGGAAGCTCGATTGTTCTGGATAAATTCTGGAGACTCTACAGCATCCTAGAGATTCCGTCAAAGAATTGCAATCAGAATTTTCTAAGACTCGGCCTCGAAAAGTTACTGCGACAAGTGCACATAGGCTGTAAGGTCCTCAAAAGAGTAATCACCTGAACAGTAACTTCAGTAGCGGTGCTTGCGACGGATTGCTGATGACCAACTTCCACTTCTGATTCTTCTTCCGGATCAAATCCAACCTAGAAGCTGTGCATTAAAAACCAGACATCGCCCGTGGAAACAAGCACAGATGCTAATTCTTTCTTGTTCATTCGTACACAGCAATTCACACATGTTTGGAGGAAAGCCACAATAGAAACAATGAAAGTGGTGAGGAACAATCACGGCATCAGTGCAAAGAAGCTAAAAACAAGGTGAGGTGCAGCTGAGAATGCACTCCCGATTACCTCGACGCTGACCCATGGGCGTTCTCCCAGACCGGTGCGGGCCATCTTCTCCGCCCGTTTTGTCGCCGCCGCTCCTGCGACTTTCGTGGCGTCAAAGCCGCCTTTCTGCTGTACTTGTTGTTTTCGAGCAACATCCTTGAAGAAAACAGGGTTGCAGGGACATGCAGACAGTTTAGGAGGGGGTTGGGTGCTTTAGGGTGTGGTGGGGCTGTCAACGTGGGTGAAACTTACTTGGCTCTGTTGCTGGACGAGTTTGCTCGTTTCTCTCTGGATCTTTTCGGGTTGTGCGGCTGGAAAAAAAACCTTTTCCTAGCTATGGTCGCAATGTTGGCAGAAGTATTCATGTTTTACCCATGATGCTCTCCAGGAGTTCCTTGACCATAGGCCTAGAGTCGTACATCGGATGGGCTTTGACTCGAGCCACTAGGTTGAGGCTCACTGGACCTTTCTCCATTTGCTCCAGCACCTTAAAGCTTTGTTCTTAGTAGAATATTCTAGGCTCCTGAAGGAACTACAACAATAATTGAGCGGTATCTAAGAGAAAGTTTCCATCTCTGTAAAACTGCAGTTACTGGGCCCCAAGACGCGCGCTTCCACCTCCTAGTGGCACTCTGTTTGTATGCGCATCCACAAATTACATGGACACCACGATTCTCGTTCTCGTTCGGCCCTGTTACCTCCTGAGTGTTTCTAACATATTCTTTCCTCATTCCCAGATTTTCAAAGGAATTCGTTATTGGCTGGAACTACAGCTCACAGTGCTTCTTTTCGAAGAATTCATGCCCTGCCATAACAACAACTTTTCCTGGACAAAATTTCCCAGGAAATCATTTTTACGGAGTACTCGTTATGCGAAGGTTATTTTATACATGGCAATTAACCCGATTCCGTACTACCTTCGAGTAATGCACTTTTGTAGCACGATAATACTAAGTGTCACAAGGAAAAAGGGATTTACTGGTAACAAATTTAGCCAGGACTAATAAAGTTGAGTCATATACGTACTTGTGGGAATTCTTTCAACCGAGGCCACGCTTACTATTTTAGTCAAAATCCAGGTCTATTAAGCATATATGTATGTAATACATATCATTTAACACAATATTATTGTACGCATAAAATTGAACATATATTATTGACATTTCAAACATATATTATTGATATTTCAAAAGTAAATATGTGGATAAAAAGCGCTCGCCCTTTAGTCCAGCGGATTCTACACGTTAATTTACCTGTTGGTCTCACTATTTTATTTACTGACCTGCTTATGGGTGTGGGTCTCACTGAGGAGAAATGGGGCGGGTCACGTTCCTCTGACTGGCTTCGCCTTTTAATTGCCCAATCACAGCAACATGGCCCATTTTGACTCACCGTGACCCACAGCCCCCCCCCCCCCCCCCCCCCCC
>JARK01001363.1:113365-126218 GCA_000688135.1 Ancylostoma ceylanicum | reverse complement strand
CCCCCTCCCCCCACCTTCCCTCCCAACACTCTCCGTCCCACTGCTCGCGACGGCCGGTGCAGGGTGTGGATCTATCTACATTACTGATGAACTACAGCATCTCTTCATCCTACGGCTTGATTACGGGTATGGATTCACAAGGAAGCAAATATGGGAACAGCTGCACTCTACGTCCAACGCAACGCCAAAGCGTTCATTTGCAAGTTCGTTTCCATAGGAATAGGCGAAGAAGAAGCATTTGCCGATGGGGAAGCATTTTTTACGCCGCTGCTTTTGTTCCGCGCGGAGTTTTACTGTATAGAGCCTCTATTACGAGGCAGGATTCCGATCTGACTAAAATGGCAAAATTTATCCTTCGATCCCCGTTCCCGCTCATTGAGACCTATTTGATTTTCGTGTGTCTCGATCAAATCTCGTTAAATACATAGTAGATTCAAGCAAAATTGGCTGATTACTTTGCAGAAAAAATAAAATGCAAATCAAAAATTTTTGATGTAGTAGATAAGCTGGAGCCCACCCTAAGGGATCCTTGAATTTCTGGACAAATTGTCTTAGCTCTGGTCCGTTTCACTCCAGCTCAAGTCACTCACGCATTTCTTGCTCTATACTCACGATTTTCAGCGTTCACACACGATTTTTTCGGGGTTTTTCTTTCCACATTTTTCCACTTCCCGTAATATAAGACGACGGCTTCCTGTTCACACAGCAAGTACAGAGGATAAAACAGTCAGCAAAAAAGTTCACTCTTTTTAACTCGTTGTAAGCTCGTCTGAAAGAGTGCTTAACTCGTTCTTGAAGTCATAGCGCTATTCCACAAATCGTTCATCTCCTACACAATATTTGGATTATTTTTGCTGATATTATTTATTTACCCATTTAGTTAAAGGGTTTGTCTAGTTGTGTTTTACTTAGTTTTGCTTCCTTGTTGTTGTATAATACATGACTGACCATGAAATAAATACAAAATGACACAATACCTAATGGAACAATTAATTAAGTCATAGTACGAAAGGAATATGTATGTAACAGTCAATTACCCTAATGAACTACTTGCTCTAGCGCTAGTCACACGCTAAAACAGTGTCACTTTCCAATCACAGGCTTTTCCTGTAAGCAGAAAGAAGCGAGGAAATTGAAAAAATCATGTGTCTTACCCAGGAAGTAAAACGTTGATGGTTAGCCGCGTCTAACCACTGAACATTCCATAGAATAAGCTAACACTCAAATTGCCCGTTCCCTGACTGCGGAAGTAGGCAAAATGGTATGATATTATTGGCAATCTAGCCAGAACAACATTGTCCCGAAGTAGGAATTATGCCGATGATTGCTGAGGTGTATGGCTTCATTCCCTTTGTATGTACGTGTTATTACATCAATGTATTCGTACTAGGCTATGTACGTACGTAGTCACAACCCTCTGGTCCTACCTGTATATTTTATGTAACCTGAGGAAACTAACTGATTTTTCTCATGTGTCAAATAATATTTCCAACATTACACATCTCTCTTCCTCATTATTTGCGCTTTCCAAAGGTTGGCAAATGCATCTTAATTAGGATTTTGATTCCTTTAACTAGCAGAATTGAACTCGATGGAATATACTCAAATTAAGCTTCAAAGGCATATTTTTCCCGAAAGTAATAAAATAATTTAGTCCAATTTGAGTACCATATATGCTTTTTCCATTAGCTCAAGGCTGGGATTCATGAATGCACTACCGAGCAAAACCAGGCTAGCAAACCAACTTTGAAGTCCTGCATCTCCTAGAATTCTGAATTCTATGCCATAACCAGTGACGCGAACCACCGTTGTTTTGCTTGGGTATCGTTTCATGAATCTCAACCCATAAGGTGTGACCCGTACCCTAACGCAGTGGAAGAAGAAATTTTAGTACAAACGCATCTGCACTTACAGTAGCAGAAGAAAGTGCTGCAGCAAATGAACTTTCCGAGTGTATCATATCGGTTTTGCACCTGAGGATCACCTGTTCTTTCAAGAAGACAGAGCTGTTAATCTCTAAGTGTGAAAAACGCTTTATGAAAGTTACTGAACGCACTCCTTAGCTATCCAACACTTTGTCAACTGGCTTGTCGTTGGGTGGGCGGCACTTAGTAGTCAGTGTGTTTCATGTAGTATCTACACAGGTGTGTAATCGTTCCTCGTATTTATTTCACAATCTGATGGGGTAGCAGCGCTTCTCAGGACGGTCTACAGTTCAACAGCAGAAATTTTGGTGGCTCTGTGATTTGTGGCAAGATCTAATCTTAGTATACATTCATATAGTCTTAGGTACAATAAAGTATTAATGTTATTGAAAAAGGCTGTAAAACCTCATGAAGAAATGTCGCTTATTTGCTCGTTTCGTTCCCTTTACCATATACGGGTAAATAGGTTCAACAAAAAGGTCCTCCCGTCAACTCGTACGACATGGATGCCTTATTCACTAGGTTCTATTAAGGTCTAATCCTCAGATGGGCAGCGGTGGGCAACATGTACACTCTCTCAAATCCTCAGTACAACGTTACTATAGCTCAAAAAGCGGCCTTAGGAATCGCATTCCAAGAAAAACCTGACTACAATTACACCACAGTACACCTAATAAGGATTTGTTGCTACAAATGACTCGGCAAATATTTACCCAATCGTACTATTACTATTCCCGGGACAAAGGTTTCAACTTGATCTTTGGGAAACAACATGAATCACAGTGCCAATTAGGGACGGATAAAACAGGTAATCCACTGCGCACTCGTCCAATTTGTCCAGTCAGGTGGGACAAATGTTCTGTTGACAAGTGCTGCTGTCGTATGGCGTCTGGCTTCTGTTTTCCTTATAGCTCCGCGGGCTTTCATAACAACTGCTATATATACAGCAGAAGTAGGGCAGTGCTGGTACAATCATAAGGAAGGAAACAGCTTCTCACTTCTCACGCAGCTTATTGTAGTCGTTCAAAGTGCTTCTAGACATTTCCTTATGTGGAAAATGCCAGACAACTGCATTTGTGGACATTCTTAGCTAATTGTATTGCAACATTAAGAAGTAAGAATAGCAGTTTGCTTAAGTCTCCCAGAAAAGTGATAAAAGGCAGGGTTAGAGCTAGGATTTTCGCTATTCTCTCGCTTCTTCACGACACTGAACAAGCTAGAATGCTTCAACAAGCCACGTGAGACCAATTAACGTAAATTCACCGGTCAGCTGGGGCTTCAACTCTTTTTCTGCTTACGTAGTATTATCGCTAACCATGCCAATAAAATAAAAAATATTTCCTGTTATTCAACCCAACTGTTGCATAAGTTCCTGTTATTCAACCGTTTTTTTTTTATTGCATTGTCCATCACACAGCAATTACCCACGCATTTGTCGCTACGTACGTCACACTATCTGGGCCAGGATGCACCACTTAGATTCTCCTGGGTAATTCGGGTGGTGTTAATATGCTCACCATGGGTAATCTCAGCGGTGCATGCCGCCTTGGAGCTGTTCTTTTTTCACACCTTTGTATCATTTCTGAATAAGCTGGCGTCAAAGTGTTGCGCGTTATAATTCCATGCTGAGGTATATGTCACCCAGGTGATGGTGATAACCCGTGCAAAAGTGGGCTTCTAAAAAGACAATATCCATAAGCCACACATATCAATGAGATTACCTAGGTAAACTTGTCAACATAACACAAATTTACCCATCGTTAAGCAGCCGTCAACACGTTCAACCTCGGTGATCTCAATGATGCACCCAGGCATATACATATGTACCTACCTAGAATTAGTTAGAAATGTAGGTTTCCATATATTTTATACTTTTTGTGACAATAAAGAATTGGCAAATGAGAACGCTCTAGGATTACATCTTCACAATGATTCGTTGCGTTTTTACTAAGAAAAACAGAGGGGGAGGGTTTGTTGATACTTTCAAGGGTTTCTATCTATCAAAAAAAGCCTGGAAAAACATCGCATTTCTAACCACGTATGTGTACTATAAATCCTATTTTTCTGTTATCAGTCGACAACATTACTTTGTTTGCGTATATTATGACGTGAGGTTGTCTATTCATTGCCTGAACAGTCGCATTGAAAATCAGACTCTAATTTTCCGGTTCAGGCCGGGAATACTTCACCTTTTCAAGTTTTCCAACCTTTTTTAAGTTTCAATTCTGATTACTTAAATAATGAGTTGGTCCGAGGGTTTTGCACCACCAATAATTTTTTGGTCTAGAATTCCTTGACCTTGAATTGAACATCCTTTACAGTATTCTCAACTATAGAAAATGGCAGACCACGTCCCATCCACGAATAGTAATCTTATGACTGTTTGAAAAAGTGTAAAATTAGGTGCTAGACTTTCAGACCAACTTATTGTTAGTACTATGTTGAGCCGGACCAGGTTGTTAGTGAATAAGCAAACATATTTATAATACTACATATTTCGCTTGACGCTCCGACGTTACTGGGGTTTTCGGGGACCCAAAAGTAATTCGTAGTTCTAGGCTGATCCAACGCAGCTTCATTTCAAGTTGCAACTGCTCCAAGTCTAACTGTATGAACATTAACATCGAAAAGTGAACATTAACCTGAGCAAAAGTCGGTTGGTCGAACGATTTTGAACTAATCTTGGATGACAGCCGATTCTTTTTGATCGATATTCACAGCCATAATAAAATCCTTGCACTGTATGTAGTTCTATCGTCATGACCCGCACTGGAAACTAGATCGGAATTATAGCATAGCACATATTGAACAGAAATATGTGCGGACAAGTTTTTCCCAGAGCGCTCTCTTTAGTATCCCAGGATTTCCCTGTCTCGAAATCTTACTCCATTTTTTTCAGTTTTCCTCGCTGCATTCATTATTTTATGCGTTAGCCCTTCATTAGGCAAACTTTTGGCGTTATAACCCCATTGTCTTCGTTCCTTCGTTTCTCACTCATTCCTACCTAGTTATTCTGAAAACTACTCGTATCACCGCTATTTGTAGTCCACTCGTAAGCGCTCCCTCTTTTTGTTTTTCTGAGCAAACAGTGAATCACTGCAAAAAGCAAAAACATAATCACCGAGCCTATTCAAGCCCGTCAGCCGACAGAAAAACTTCTGTAAATCACGTAAGAACCCCAGTTCTCTACTTCTGAAGCAGAAAAAGTAATTACATAGTGTTTCTACATTAGCCTTTGTGAAATCCTCCAATATATAAACTGGTAAGGGTCCAGATTTTTCCAGTGAGACAGAATTTCCGGAACATTTTTTACGGAGGCTATTTCCTCCCGGAGGTACAAAAGTTTTCCTGGTAAAAACTTTGTTTTCCTGCAAAACTGACTAGTTTGAGCAATAATAAAATATCTACTGGTGTATTCAGATAGATGGAAATCATTCCTTTGTCAGTCCTTCGCATTTCAATAAATAGTGCTTGAATTTGTCAGACTTTGTTCAAAAAATCCCTTCGAACTTTAAGCAAGTTTAGGGTAGCCAGGTACAGCCAACTCAAGAATCATTTCTCATGATCTTCTTCCCTACTTATTTACAAAAATATTTATCTCAAAGTTCATATTATTATCAGCTAGTACTAGTATTAGTTAGTACTTCGTAATATAATAGTTAATGCTAACACAGAACTAGGTACAGAGAACACTCATAGCGCCTCACATATCCCAATTAGCCAAGGATCGGGGAACTTTGATCTAGCATCGTTCGGATTTGGCTTATAATCCCTCCGCATACTCAAACTATATAAGCTGCACAGAGCAGCAGTTGAAAATCCAACACCAAACAATATGTTTACTACATAGTCTCGGCAAACCTACAATTATAGCCGGACCAGCGGCGCGGAAGTCTGTGCTCTACCCCGATGCGACTGAAACTATACTTCGCTTTTTTGTAAATGATAAGTAATGCTTCTTTTTTTTTGCATTTTCTTATAAGATCGTGATCACAATTTTGCGATTCGTAGTACGGATGTTGTCGTTTCATATCAATGAATATTTAATGAGTCTCATAATAATCTATTATATAATCGTTTCCTCCTCAAATTCGTGAATTCATGATAACCGCATAATTACCACCAAATGATCCACAAAGTGCTCGATTTTCCATTTTTTTTGGATTTTTCAGATGTTAGATTGACTATTTTTATCTACATGAAAATAGGGTCTTCTGATTCAAATCTCATGGGTTCACCCTAGGCTGGGCCGACAGCTATGCACCGAATTTCGCTTTTTTTCAACAATCGTAACCTTACTGTCTATGATGGAAACTGGTCTGCCAGTTTCTGTGGTTAAGAAGTACAACATTCTAACACACTTTCTCGCTAGAGGATTCCAATTTAGGACCAAGAAATCCAGGAACGAAAAAATGTTGGTGCAAGACTTTTGAACCAACCTAATGGTTCAAGGCTTCTTGTTTACCTCCCTTCTCATGTTCTAATTCTGTTTCCCACGGCTGCTGTGACTTAGAGCTTACTCAATCAGCTTGCTTGCTAGCTGGATATGCTGTACTATGCAAAAGTAGTACTACGCACTTTAGCGCTTGGAACCAAGATGACTGAGCTGAACAGGCGTGCGAAGGACAACGGGAGAGAGGGCATGAGATTGTCTGTGCAATCACTTCCACCGTTTTCACAGCACTGCTCCTCCTCGCTCTCATTCCATTTTTTACTGTATGCTTTATTTGCCTACCGCTCCGAATATCACACACTTTTCATATTTTCTCTTTCTCTAATAACTCTCCAATTATCATCACGGGTGAAACACATTATACACTTTCTCATCCATTTCTTAGACTTTAATTTGCTAGAAAAGCACACTCATGTTGAAAGGATTAGACCGTGAGTATTTGTCAACCCATGGCTGCGATTTTTGCTCCAAACATCTCAAATCACATGGTGATCAACAAGAGGTTGCTGCATAACATAAAGAGAAAACAACCAATTTCGAATGAATGATTTGCTTGCCACATTAAACAATCTGAACGGCTCACGTTGTTTCCCCCAAAGGAAGTGTTTGCCTTGGCTAATTCTGTGTAGAAGCCAGTTCTGCGGTCAGAAATCGAAAGAACGTTATGGCAGCAAACCTTTTCAACAATTTAGAGCACATACATACTTGGCGAATCTACACCCATGTATGTATGTACCTCCGACTTTTTGCATCTATCATTACACTGTAGTAATCCAATCCAGCTACTTTAATTGATATGTAAGTTAATTTACATATTATGGATGGATAGCTGATTTTTCTAAGTTGGACTTGGAAATTAAGTTGTGCCCTGAGACCTCATGCATTATTGAGATTACCCGGAGAAAATGCGTTTACTCTTCACAGATTTACCCGTGGCTAACATGAACGTCAACATATCTAAACTGGTAACCTCATTGATGCCTCAAGGCCATGAAGCCAAAGCATATACGAGAAAATTAGGCCAGAGCCTCATTCGGGTTAAGAAACCACGTTGATCCCAAGAAGAGAGAGACCAGTGTCTTCTTTAATGCTCTGCTGTAAGTCAAGCTTTCTAGAGCTTTAATACCAAACAAAAAACCATGAGAAAATATGGAATCACTGTCGACAAAAATAATTTTATTGAGGCGAGTTTCTTGAGAAATAGGACTTTGAGACATAGGACACCTTCGAGAGTTGATTTTTAGACACAATGAAATAAACAGCTGATTTAGCTATGAATTACCTCTCATCATCCTCTGAGAACTGTGCAGCAAAAACGCTGCTCGAGCATTCAATACGACCCCTACGTGCTCTCATCCTTCCCTCAATTGCTGCCGAAGCTTTCCTCCTCTTAAAGGCAACGAAGGATGATAGCAATTGAGGACCGGATGATAGCAGATAAAGAGGGACGCCCATAGGGACTTCGAACCCAACGTACTACTCTGTTCGAGTTGCGTTCGCACCGCAAAACCTTCAAAGTCAGCAAGATTTCATTATGAACAATGTATCCGCCCAGAATTTGCACCTACTTCCGCATCCTCGTATTTTGT
Organism: Ancylostoma ceylanicum; assembly: GCA_000688135.1. Taxonomy (NCBI): domain Eukaryota; kingdom Metazoa; phylum Nematoda; class Chromadorea; order Rhabditida; family Ancylostomatidae; genus Ancylostoma; species Ancylostoma ceylanicum. The sequence continues at coordinate 118,251 of JARK01001363.1, read as the reverse complement.
CCACCGTCAAAAAAATGAAATAGGTCGATTCGTGCTTTTTTTTTCGGCATCGACAAAATTAGGACACTAAAAGTACATCCATTTCAGAAAAAATCGAAGAAAAAGGAAGGTGTTGACCGATTCATGCATCCACATGTGATCATTACGACTCTGTTTGTGGTCGTTTCGATTGCAACCGCCGGAGCAGCTCCCACGGTAAGAGCGATCTAATATGTTTTTCCCTTGAAATTACTGTCATAGCATTTTTTCTATGGATAGGGTATGTAACCCATTCGAAAACGAATATCCAAAGTTGAAAATAATATGTTATTTGGTCCTAACTACACTGATTAGAAGAAAATTTTATAAGTTTACAATTTTCCTCTCCATCAGCATTGTTCACTGTAAGTAAATATTTGACGTTCAGGAGCCCTTCGATGCTGCTCTGGCTATGTCCTCAAGCGTTTCCTCTCCTCTCATGGTTACTCCGCTAATAAAGCAGGAATCCTGTGCTGAACAGTGTGCCAGCGAGTTCATGACACTGTATGCAACTCATCCGGAACTTACGGCGAAGGAGCAGAAGGAGGAGTCACTTAAGTGCATCCACAAATGCCGTTCAGGCGGCACAAGTTAGTGTAAAGTAATAAATATTGAAATACGTTGCAGTGTTCCCACAGAACATACCGTTTTCGGGACATTACCAAGCTGGTGTTTCGTCCGCTGTTGACCGAGTCGGTTTTCAATCTGGCGAAGTCGTTCCAACGGGTCGCTGACTTCTTTTTCCTTAAGATGCTTCTGGATTATTTCCAAAGACTCCTTTTCTGTGAAGAAAACCGAGTATAGAAACCAGGCAGACCTTTTGTTTCGACTTCGCGTCCTCCTTAACGCCACGCAAGCTCTTCTCTTCGCTGCTCATCTCCGGCTCAGGCTCGCCATCTTTGCGAACCTAAAGAAAAACGCAAATGCACCAGTAACAGAGAAGGTCCAAGAGTCGTGGAACTGTACCTTCGGTGGCTTGACCGGCGAATTCTCGTTGTACTCCTCGGCCTGCTTTCGTCGCCTTCTGAACTCCTCAATCTTCTTGCGTGTCTCGTTGCTGAGGTGGCCGAACTCCATGAATACGTCGGTCTCGTCGGCGAGGTCCTGAACGATTTTGCTTAGCCGCTGGGAATTCCAGCAATATCAGTGGGGAATTTCGGTTTGACGCAAATTTATTTAGATCTGCCAGACCACCAAAACCTATCGTTGATAGCGTGTTGATCGAATAACTTATTAGATAAATTCGATATTCGAATATTCGATTTCGAATAAGTCGGCAAATCAAAATGTTCAGGAAAAGGAGGGACAACAAGAGGGACCTACATCTTCGATTGAACAAAAATAAGGGCAGTAAAATTTTGTTTTTTGGATTGCTTGATTTTTTGGATAGACTCTCGAATTGCTACTCAAATTGATTGATTCGATTTTTTTCAGTCATTTATTCGATTTTTATTCAGTCAACACTCTGATCTTCGATAATCCACGAACCCTGGAAAAAATTGTGTCAAAAATCTGCTACATGGTCCCAGAAAAGTTACCCGCATCTTCAAAACAAGTAATCTGACAGCACAGCTGTCAAAAATCCTCGAACGAGCATGCTTACGAATAAACAAGCCGCTAAAGAACAATATTTCTTGCTCGCCTATGGTGCACACAGCGTTTCCTCCCTCAAACCCCAAACTTCCAGGAACCTCGTCGAAAATCCGTTAAATCCGGAATTAAATTTAGTTTGGCGAAGGAGCTGTACTAACAAACCTGCACTACCATCGTCTCCGCCCTCTCCGTCAGTGGTGTGTGGTCGGTGATCTAAACAACATTTTTCACAGCCTTCAATACCCAGCGGGCCAATGGCAACCCACACAACACCAAAAAACTTGTAAAACGCGGAAGTGGACTATCTACAGAGCGTTTTGAGGCTTTTTAGTGTATGTGAGGTTCATACCTGATTCTCCGGCAACTCCTGGATCACCGGCATGTTCTCCTCGAGATTCAACCACCAGTGACTGGCGATGTCGAAAATGTCCGCTCGGCGTTCGGGATTTACTCGCAACATGTTGCGAATCAGCATCGAGGCAGCTGAAGACGGAAGGCTCATTTTTTGAAGCAAAGTATGTGTGAGCAAAAGACTGGCAACCAAAGCAGAAATGAATAAACTGGGGTGAAGTGGTATGACAAAAGAAGGAGTATACCAAAGGAGAGAAAGGAAGTGAAACCGATGTCACAAATTCAGCAACTGTTCTTGGGAACTGCATGCACAACTGAGATTACCCAAGGTAAACGCGTTAACACCACACAAATCTAATCATCCTTAACATGTGTGTCAACATGTTTACCCTGGGTAATCTCAACGATGCCATAGGGCCTTGATTTTGATTCAGCCATTGCCGGTGTTTTCAGCTATGGCGTATCAGCTATCTTCGTTGTAGTCCGATTTGTCAATTACGTCTAGGCCCAGATGGAAGGATGGGTAGTCTCATACCCATGGGTAAGATAACTCATGGATAACAGCTGAGCATGGACGACGACATGCAAGAGCGAATATAATGATGTGTGCAGGGTAAAGGTTAAATTTAGTCACTTTAACACCTTTACCATGGGTAATCTCAATGAGGCATCAGGGCCCTACACATGAACAGCATATCCCACAGTTTATCAGACAAATGATAGGGACGACTCCTAATGAATAGCAATTACAGGGTAGACCAGGCCTAAATGCATAATTTTGATTACCCAGGGTAAACATATTGACGCCCCTGTTGACGATGGGTGAATTTGTTTTGTGCTAACACTTTTACCCTAGGTAATCTCAATCATATATGCGGTACCTGGTGAACAATAGTCCGTTTGTTTACCCAGGGTAGTCATGTAGCTCCTGAGTAGTCATGTATGCATAAATCTTTCAGTTCTAGACTAGCTACAACTCCATACTTGGGTTACTTTTAACTACTGCAAAGCACATTTGTATACCCTCTGTTTATATGCTTACGTTGGGGCAATAGTGCTGAAAACTACTACGAACTGATTTGAATCTCTGGCTTACAAAAACAAATTCAATATCGTGGCCCAAATGGCGCGAGAAATGTCTTCAAATCTAGAAAAGTGGGACAGCGGTGACAGTTTGGATTATCGATCAGCAGTTGAGCTGAATTCACTACTATCAGGCATGAATATCTCAAGCATATCCTTATACACTATCCATATCGGGAAAATTTCTAGGCTGGAACAGAACAACATGCCCACTGTTTCATTCTTCTTTTTCGACGGTGACATAAATCAAATGAGCCACAGAGCGAAAATGTGGTCGTCTGGCAAAATTTCGCAAGAATCACAGCAAATAAGGGTTTCAAGGCATTAGCGTCAACGGACTTCTTCGATATGGCACGCCTTGCTTAGCTATGTATATCGTTTTTGCATGGGATTTGGTTCATTCCGGAGCAAGCTATGATCTACACAATTCCAAGCAAGTCCTGGATCCCATGATAGAAGAAAATCCCAACAAAGCGTAGGTATAGGTACAACACTAAGAACATGCCACTCACTCGACGGGGTGTCCGGCTCATAGTAGGCTCCCCGTTTTATCTGCCGAACCATTCGATTGAAATCTCGACCATCGAAGGGCATAGAACCGTAGACAAGAGTGTACAGGAGGATTCCTAACGACCAGCAGTCGACCTGCAACAGTTCTTTCTCAGAAGTGCCCACGAATTCAGCCGGGAATGAAGCTGTAACCAGGAAAAGCCTAACCTCTGGGCCCCTATATGGCGTTCCGTTGATGATTTCCGGGGATGCATACAGGGGACTACCGCAGAAGGTGGTCAAAAGCGTCTGAAAGACAATTAGTTCATACCATAGCGTTCTGTGGCTAAATCGACAACAGAAAGCGTACCTTATTTCCAAAATAGTTGGACAATCCGAAGTCGGCGATTTTAGCGTTGTTGTCCTGGTCGAGCAGGATGTTCTCGAGCTTGAGATCACGATGCGCCACTTGGTGCTGAACAAATTCGCTCTTCGGGAGTTACCCACCAAGAAATAACGTCGTCAGAATGCTTACCTTATGACAATACAGCACAGCAGAAGTAATTTGCCTAAAGATACGTCGTGCCTCGCTCTCCGGCAACGATCCAAAACGCGATACATAGTCGTACAGTTCCCCTCCACAGGCGTACTCCATCACAAGGATGATCTTCTCCCGGTTCTCAAACACTAAAACAACGAGGATTACGAAGGGCCACATCCATCTTTGATATTACCCAGGGTAAACTTGTCAACATCATATAAGTTTACCCATGCGTCGACGAGTTTATCCGGGTAATATAATCGTGATGACCCTGGCTTTGGTACAGTGAGCGTCTATGGTGGTACGTTTTTCGCGCACACGGAAAGAACGCTGCGCAACCGCACCGCACGCGCTGGAATCTTCTCCGCTAAAGCAAACTGTGAGGCTTTCTTAATGGTTATGTAGTTAGCTTTCCAGCACTGTTCCACTTGTTCTGCCCCAAAATCTCAAAATCAAAGATTTCTCTGAGTCTAGAGGCAATTACCCTAACCCTACCGTAACACAACGAAAATGGGGTTTCCGTGCAAAATCAATGAAATATTCGTGATCAGCATGTCAAATAAATAGACCCCGTAGACAAAAATCCAGGAGACTCTATGAGATACCACACTTACCCTTACCCTATCGTAACCCAACGAAAATAGGGTTTCCGCGCAAAATCGATGTGTTATTCGTGATCAGCATGTCAAGAAACCCCCTTAGACGGAGTTTCAAAGAAAATTTTGATTTTGAGATTATGGGCGAGAACAAACGGAATAGTGCCAGCTTTCCTGATAGCTGACATCAGATAAGGTGAAAAACTACTAACAAC
>JARK01001363.1:96788-109259 GCA_000688135.1 Ancylostoma ceylanicum | reverse complement strand
TCATTCATTCATTCATTCATTCACTCATTCATTCATTCATTCACTCATTCATTCATTCATTCATTCATTCATTCATTCATTCATTCATTCACTCGCTCATCCATTCATTCATTCATTCATTCATTCATTCATTCATTCATTCATTCATTCATTCACTCATTCATGCAGATTCATAAAGACATAAATTCTTGATACTGTGGTAATCTGAGGGAGAGTTAGTAAACCATAAATTCACACTCCTCTTAGAAATATCCTAGATATGCAATAGAAAATGAACATTAACTGTGCTTCTCATCTTAACTGTATCTTTAAATATCTCTTGCTGACAGAGTACGGAACTACTTCAAATCTCATGTGATGTTTGAAAAAAAAAAAGCTTTTTTCAGGCTAATTTGGCACACTCAGGTTTCCTTTGCGTAATAAATTCACTGGTAGAAGTTCGAAAAGAAGTAAACTCCATTCCGATGACGTTCGTCAGCTTCTCCGTCGCAGCTTTATCGCTCTTTCAATGATTTACGAGCGTTCAACGGAGGTTATAAAATCCGCATGCTCGGACCCACTCTGAGCTCACGAGATTACTTCGCGTTGTATTAAGGAAGTGTACATATGTATGGAGTAAACAAATACGGAGTGCTTCGTTCACCATGCGCTTGGGGACCCGGATCTCTAATCCCCCGCAAGAGTTCTTTCATGTCTCGGTTAGGAATAGCGCGACACTCGAAGAACAAGTGAACATGTGCCCATCAAACTTGACCGGCTGTCATTTTTGGAGATGCAAATATGTATGTGTAGAAGACACTAAGAGAGGAGCAAGGATGCAGTGAGAGTCACAATGGCGGGATCCATGAACGTTCCCGCGAAGCTTCACAACTATCCGCTCCTTCGGATTGGGCGAGTTTGTCGAGCAAAAATTCATAAAACTGGCTCTCACTACCAGCGTCTCATAGTTGTCTGAGACGGATCTCTCGAACACAGCATATTCACTTGCCCCCGGAAAACTCGCCCATTTCAGGATTGTGGCTAGGCGACCCTACCAGGAACATCTAGCTCATCACAGGAATCAAGGAGCTCGGTCACTTAACCCAAATGGCTAACTAGAGGCGTAAAAATGGAGTCGTATCCACACGAGCTCTGAATATGAGACAGTATACCACGTCACTTTTGGTCTTGAGATTTTTATGTTATTGGATTCGCCAGGAGACGCTGATTGAAATGGTATACGTCATTCCCCGTGGACCAGTCTTAAAACCCAACTTTTACCCCCTCTATTTTCTGGAAAGCTGGGGCGGCGCTTCCACTGGACATCTGCCACAGCCGTCCCCACCCCGGCGACACTCTTTCAACATGTTGGACATGTTCGGTGCAATCGATCGATAACTATACGCTACTGCTGGGGCGCTGTCGGTCAATGGGACTGGACATGTCGAACAAGTTAGAGACGTGCGACGAGCGTGGACACGTATGTGACAGAAGTTCCTGTTAACCTCATGGACGCCGTGCCCAAAATGAAGGGCTCAGAAACGATGTTTTCAGCGAAAAAAGACGTCTTCAGGATTACCACAAAGTACAGTCGCTACAAAAAATCCTTGCCTCGCGCAGCACAGCCCGTCTGCTGAGCCACGTCACACCAGGTATGGTGATGCATAGGTGGCGTGGCGCGACGCGGCTCAACAGATGGGCGGTGTAGCATGAGGGAAAGTTTTTTTTTTGGAATGACTACATATCGTTGGGATCAGCATCTCCAGACGACTCGAAATAGACTGATAGAAGACTGGAAGGAGAGACTAATAGAAGTTTGAATAGGGAATACAATTTTTTTTGCTTTTTCACAAGATAATAGTTGAAAGATTCAGCATTTAGCAACATCTGGGTGGCCGACTGCATCGAGCCAATGTCTACATGCTAGCTCGGAGAGTTGGAAATGAGCTGTAGAGCACTCTGACCTCAGAAAAAGGTAAAAGAAAGATGAGATGGTAGACCTTTACTGATGGTTACGAGAAAGATGGAAAAATTAAAGCAACAGATTTCCTGGAGGAGCAAGTGGCAGGTCATCAGATGATGGTGATTTTGATGAAAACTACGAAGCTTGCCCTCAATCAGATATTAGAGCGAAAATGTAAATAAACAAATGAATAAACAAATGGTGTAAAATCCACAATGATCTTTTGAAGCAAGCAGAGGTAAGAAGTTGAACATGTGAACGGTAAGAATTACGTTTTCGAAAGCATTGGATAAACCAACAGCTCGAATCTACACGTTCCTGACCACATCTCCAAAGAAAAATGATGTGGTACGGAAAAAAAGATAAGAGAAAGCAAAATCTTCCAAAACGCCTTTTTTCTGGAAAATATAGGATTCGACTATCTTGAAGTACCTTTAACGCCAAGAAAATCACTGAAATCACTCACCTCACGCTCAAACTTGTGATCAAACGCCAGCGACACCTTTCCATAAGTACCGGAGCCTAGTTTCTTGGTGATTTCAAATCGATGCTTGACCTCTTTTTTCGTGGGGCTGGTGGGATCTGGTCCTGATAGCGGATGACCACCTAAAATTGCAGATTAAGAAATTGCATACAGAAAGCATGAGGGATTGCGTTTAGCCAGGAAGAACTACTGGAACTCCATGTTATTCTCCACCAGCAGGGATTTTTTTCGTACACAACATGTAGCAAGCAGTGTTTAGTTTTTTGTTTTTTACTGCTTTTTATACTCGATAAGGAGATTTTATTCATCTTTGACAGCAGCATCCCCACTTGTTGACTCTTGTTCGCGGGTGATTTGCCACTCGAGATAGTGGAGTTTTTGGCGACGATGTCATCGTGTCGTCGTCGTCAGCGCTGGACCAGCTGTCTCCGGGGGCCATTCGGTGGGTCCTACTGCTGCGAATGTGTGACAAACGAGTGCGAAAGTCGAAATGACTTTCGCCACCACCACGGCTCGCACATAAACGTACATGCGCACACCTGTGTCGTATCGTCGGCTGAAAATCCAGGCGGGATGACCAACACGTGTAGTGGTATTCAGTAGCGTTCCCAGAAGGATTGAGGCTTACGCATTTTCGTATGGTGGACAAGTTTACCACTCAGGTAACCTGCATATTTTGAGAGATCAGCGGGTGATGGTGATGGGTATGGCACGCTACACCTGGGCTGGAGCCATCAACGAGCAGTAAGACACAGGGTAAACGTGTCGTGGTAATGACGGGTAAGTTTGTGGGATATTGATACGTTTACCCTAAGTTGTCTCAGTGATGCACGCGGCATCTGGGCCTGGATGCATCGTTCGTATTACCCAGGGTAAAGGTGTTGACGTCCGTGATAAGGACGGGTAAAATGTAGAGGTGTAATTCGTTTACCCTGGGTAATCCCAATGACTCACGCGGCCTCTGTGGAGGACGACGCGGCAGACATCTGTGATTGGCTATTTTGACGAACTCACCAATCACAGTGCTCGTCCAATCACGGTGCACCACCCTTCTTCAGGTATAACGCTTTGTAGTCGCAAAAGATGGCCTACATTAGGATGTAGGCCTTGATAATGTAAAACGAATGGGTCGGTCTTCTGTGATTGGGTCATTTAAATCACAGCAACATGAGCCACACCGCTTCACCCCACCCCACCCCAATATTGATATTGGCTGTAAAATCCACTAAGACTTGTCCGAGAGACTCGTCCACTTAGTGTGAGCGAGACGCTCAGAGTTTTCCCGTGAGCGTATAGGAACGTCCCCTCTGGAATCCAAAACGGTCACGTTTGGCCCTTGAGATTCATTTTGTCAAGAGATTTTGAGCAAAATTCATTGTTACCAAACAAAATCGATTCAAAGACAATTTCCTTCAGCTTCAGCCAACTTAGTTGAGTAGTTGATTTTTTAAATTCTTTGGAAAACGAACCCCACAGGACAAGTTTGGCCTCATTGTGAGAGCCAAAATCTAGTCTCTGGCAATTCCCTCCTTTCAGGAGCTTCACGGATCACCATTTATTGACAAGTATACCTAGGGCCAAATAAGAACCGCATAACATATGTAATTACCTTCATCACCAATTTAGAACCCAATCCAGAATAATCTGACTGCTGAAAAGAAGAAAGCCCTAAACCCCTTCTTTTCATTCCTCAAGGCTCGTGCTCTTCCTTTTTTTTTCTTCGAATTCGAAATCGAATTTTCGAATTCGAACATATCCACTGCACTATTCGGGCCTACCATATTTCCAAGAAGGTGCGGCACTTTTCTTATTGCACAACAAAACTTTTCGTAGGCTATGAATAAAACCGGCTGATAGAGCGATCAGCTGACTAAGTCAGAGGAGAGGCTGGGAGCAGCCATGACGAGGTGTAGATTATTTTAAGCAGTTGTGTCGTAATCTGCTCATAAGCGCTGCGGAATCGTCACTCAGCTAATGATCGCAGAGCAAACGAATGCTAAGCTCCCTATTTAGAAGAGTTTTTCTCGATTGAGTTTCTATCAATATCCATGATATCACTGCAAGATATCGGAGTGTGCATGCTGAGAGAAGGCAAGGAGGTATCTGCGGAACAAAAATTGGGAAGCGCTAGGAAAAGCAATCTGGACAGGCATATGTAGTAAATGAAAAAAGCAGGAGGGGAGGGGAGGGGTTACAAACCTCATTGTCATAGCCCATTTTGGAGACACCTGGGTTACCCCGTAGGGGTCGTAGGAAAAGTCGAGGTAAAAGAAGGGTGGTAACGACATAGGGGAGTTGATCATAGTTAGTAAACAGTTCACAGTGGGGAAAAAGGAGAGGACTGCTATGGTGATCAGGGTGATCTGAACGCATCTTCCTACAGCTAGGAATGATGGAGATTTTCAGAGTATGTCTTTAACCATAGGCGCATAGGCCCCGCATATGTTCACACGGAATATTAACAGAAAACCAGTGTTTGGTATCTTTGATGCTCACAGGGCTAGGATTCATGAACTCATAATCCAGTATTGCAGGTCAACTTTCGCATCCTGCATCTCTTAGCATTACCTAGCCTATACGATTACCAGCTACGATAACCATGATTGGTTCCCCTGGTTATCGTCTCATGATTCCCAACCCAGGAGTCCAAGCTCTAAGCCTCCACCAAATTCTGAATGGACGAGTTTCTTGGACAATTTCTCATGGATTTCAGAGCATCGATATCGGCAAAGACCATCATATCGAGCCTTGGGCGCAAAATCCATTTTAAAAGGAAAAAAATAAAGTCGAGCGGCGCTTCTCAAATGACAGATAACGAATCGGTTGTACCCAAGTTTTTACGTGGGTACGTTTCGGCTCACGATGTTTTTTGCGTCGAGTTACAGATGGTTTAAAAAAGCAGGAAGTGAAGAGAGGTTGTTCAGGAAGCGGTCACAATTCATTGCGATGTAGGGCAATAGTATACTACCAACTACGAAAGGTTTCAGCGGTCGTGGTTCACTCGCAAACGCCTTCCAGCCATTTCTGACACTTTAGGATGGGAAGCAGAAGGATCGGACGAGAATGAGAGCGATGATATTAGGCTGCCTCAAAAGTCTTGAACTAAATTTTAGAATTTCCTTCAAACAATCATACCACTAATGTCCGGGAATGGAAACTGGTCTGTCAATTTTTATAGCAAAGAAGCAGTAGAACATCTCACCACATTCTATTGCCAAAGAATTTCAATTTGAGACCAAGGAACTCTGGATCGTAAAGTAAATGTTGGAGTGAGACTTCGGGCCAACCTAGTACCAGTGAAATGTGTGGATGCGCAGACGATCAGAGCACCGCATTGCATGTGCTGCAGCGCGTGCGAGTGGGCCTCGACTACTGCAGCACCCTGCATGCTGTGCCCGTATTCATGGACGTTTCCGGGGTTGTTTGTTACCCGCTCGCCCTTTCGATTGAACGGGCAAAAACAATACACCACGTAAGCATGATTCGCCTTAATCTATGATGAAATATCAGAAACGGTCAGATATGCATATCGCTTACTGCTCGGGTAACTCATCCATTCCTGGGTCCGAATGCACCAATGAGATTACCCAGGGTAGATGTGTCGGCGTTAATGTTAACGATGGGTGAATTTACGATGTGCAAACACGTTTACTTCGGGTAATCTCAACGAGGCATGCAGCCTCTGGTGCGCGGAAAGCCTAGAATCTTCCTAGGATCGTTCATGAATCCCGCTACTGGAGGTGGGGGCCTGGTAGACTCAAGGATAGGCCGCTGTGGGAAAATTACTCTTGCCCCAGGATTGCAGTCCCTTCAACGATTTGCAGTACTACTCATAAGGACCATGGGTGTTCCGCCTAAGTTTTTTGCTTGCCTGAAGTAATAAAATCACTTGTTTTTTTTTTTTGAGTTTAAAAATCAATAGTAGATCTAATGGCCAATTTCTAGAGCATGAACACCGCTGCTTCCACATCATTAGCTCAAAAAAAAACCGGTGCAGTGACCTGATAATGTGCTGCTTGTAAACTATCCACATCGCTGCAGCCAATCTGTTTATAGTTTTTTTGCATAGTTCGGGAAGGTTATGCTCTCGCTATTCCATGTACAGGAATCTGTACCCAAGAGGCGGAATAGCTATCCTTCCCACATGAATCTCTGCGAATATGACATGCACTGCCCTGCGAACTCCATTCATTTGGGAAACTCGGCCAGCAGAGCCGAAAAAAAGCAGCAGATGAGAAAACACAAGCAGTGTAACAGTGCATGTGAAAATGCAGCCTGACGAGATTTTGCACAACAAAACAGACACACGAAAATGACACTGCACTCGCCTCCGTGTAGAATTCGTCGGACCAGCTTGGCAATGTAGCCACTGGAGCAAATGAACGACATGCGTATCGATCGAGCCGACGACTGATCTCGTGCCGCAGGAGGCGATTCCAGGACATTAATGGCCGGCGACAGTCTCGCCTATGGCGATAGGACATCGAGCCGGCAAGCCGCCGTCACAACGACACGACGGCACATTCCGTGGCACGAGGGGCGGGCTCGGATTCGCAAAAACCGCCCGGAAATGTATTTATAAAGATTTTCGACGACGCATATGACTGCGCGCTAAGCGACACTCGTGCGTACTCTCCGGGGACGGGTGTCGTGTCGCGGAGACGAAGACCACGGGTGCTTGGAGGAGACAAGAGCGGAGGGCGGGTGGGGTGGTGCAGCGACGAGGAAGCGCGGGGTTCTCTGGAGGCAGACGTGGGGGACGAACAAGACTTCGCGCCCATAAATTTCCCTTTAATGGTGTCATGGGATCGTTAGGAGGGCAAAAAGTCCCAGTAAAAGTTGCTTTCGAACTGGAAGGGACATCATATTCTTGGAACATAACTTCGACTTCTTCTTACAGCAGTTGCTTTTTAGAGACTGTACTTGAATTCTTATTAATGACAGATATCCCAAGGCGGAAATTATGTTTAGGATGGATAAATGTACCAGGGCTAGGATGTAGAAGAGGAGGAAGGCTGAACGTATAAATAGACGAAAGCTAGGTCAGTAGATCAATTTTTACCTCCTGCTTTTCTTACAATGGTGCAATCTACACGATAACTAATCAAGCTATCATTGATTTACTTGGGTTAGTTAGGTTAATTTTTCTAATCCTAGGTTAATTTTTCATGAATCACAGCCCAGATGAGTTTGAATTCAAACATTTGAATTTGACTCCTAGTAGTAGAAAATCCATATATTCGAAGGAAGGGGAGCGATATTGCTTTGAATCTGGACGGTTCATTGGAATTACCCAGGGTAAGCCTATTGACGTTCGTGCTAACGATGGGTAAGTTTTGGGTGTGTCAAAACAGTTACCCTGGATAATCTCAATTATGCATGCGGCCCTCGGAAGGAGGACAAGTGAAGCTGTAGTGCTTTCTCTTTCTTCAAACATTCAATTTTTTGAATAAGTTCTCGAACTGTCAACTAAATTAATCAATTTCTCCGGGATTTACTCAGTTGTAGACTTAGAAAAGTCCACTGTATAGAAGCAGACTGTCCGAAAATACGTCCAATAGCACTGCACTGCTCATGTCAGTATCTATGGGGCTTACTACATTAGATTACGCCCATTTTGTGCCATTACATCGGATTGGAACTATTTGTCTTTTTACATTCTTACAGCTTTTCCATTTCCAGAGATCGTTTTGATAAAAGCTCCTGAAAATTGGGCGACTACTTTTTCCTGATGAGTTTTCCAGCAATTCAAGTAGTTATCTCACACTTATTTTTTTTAAATCAATCCAAATTATAGGTCAACATCCAGTACTGGCTTACTGCATCAACAGCGCAGAATTCGCCCTCCAAAACAAGTCACTTCACAATTCATTCGTTTCGTAGACTGCGATAACAATGACCACCCACGTCCCTGTGAGTGCTTGGACTCGTAGGTGGTGAATGTAAAATTAGCTTTCTTCAAAAGAGTCAGCTCTTTGTTCGGTGCTGGCCAGATATTACTAGTAATTCATGATTTACGGAAAAATACACATCTAGGAGTGGTGCACCAAACATTTTTGTTAACATAACCGTGGATAATTTTATTTGAAAAAAAAACCTTCAAAAAAGGGTATTTTTGCACAGCCCTCATAACCCATAGTTACCTGACCGAGTATACCTGAGCTGCCAAACCCTTTCTAGATTCAAGTAGATTCTCACAAATGAGACATGATGCCGTAACCCATAAATGACAGCGCCTTTTCCAAATGTGGTACAATTAATCCTGGATGCATCACTGAGATTATCCAGGGCAAACATGCTGACCACCATCAACGATGGGAAATTTGGTGTTAAGACGTTTACCCTGGGTAATCTAAATTATGCGAAGACGTTTACCCTGGGTAATCTAAATTATGCGTGCGGCTCAACTCATTCTTGAACCCTCTTAGCGTCACTATTCTCACTGTTTTGCATAGGAAACTGAGTAATGGCCATCACGAATCGTCGTGGTAATAATGATCAGGATAAGAATATCCATCAACTTTTGGGAGGATAAAAAAAAAGCAAAAGGATTAGTAGGGAAAGGTAGGGAAAAGTATGCTATCGTTAATTGCTTAGGGTATCTTGGCCAAAATATGTTTGAAAGCCAAAATTGGCCGTGTTGGAAATGCTGGGATCCTATTTCCGGAAGCCACAAAAGAACTTTAGCTCTTCTAATGCCTGAATCCAGTGAATTTCACTAGCACTGCTGTCACCTACCATGCAAGCAAAAGCTTGTGTTTTTATAGCGCCCACAATTCATTACTTACGTACGTCCTGCCCATTCTACCTCGGAGATAATAGGGAAAAGAGACAACAAAAACACAGCCGACAAATTAGCATGACCTTCTATGCTCATTTTTCAATACGGAATTGAAGCAGTAACATGCTTGAAGACAATAAAAAAAGAGATCATACAATAATATGGAGTAATTCGACTGAGTTGACGTCGAAGCTCAAATAAAAAGAAATTGACAAAAAATAGCTTGTAATTCCATAAATGAGTTCTATGGATGGAAATGAATGAAGCGATAATTTCAGAGGCATGTGAGAGAAATGAGCAAGAAAAAAATGGGCACGAGAAGCAAAATGAGAAACACAGAAGGAATAAGAAGAGTTTAAGAATCGAAAATTCGAAGAAGTAGAGATTCAATTAAACCGTGTAATCGCAGAGCTCTAGTTTGAGAGCTTTTCACACTTTCATTTTGCCTGTAAAGATCAAGAAAGCTGATGATTGTAAGAAATGTCTAATGGTTAAGCCTGAGCAGAATAACAGAGGGTTTTGATCGAATATGTGAGAATATAATGTTCAAAAAATGGCTCAAATAATGCTCATAGGTGACAAACAGCCGTATACCGAGCAAAAAATGGAACCATAAACGTTTCTGGTCCCCACCCCTCCCCTTTTACCGGGGTCTCTGGTAAATTATTTCGTACAGGGTTGACTGAGTCTAGCTCTGGTTGCCCCAGGATCACCACTTGCCCTTCAAATATTAGGAGCAGGGTCTCACTAGGGGACCTTCCCCACTTTCCGTAGTGGGAGAACCATCTTCCCACCCATCTTTTGTGTGATCGTTCCCATTAAGACCCCTTTAATAACACAAAAGTGGATACTGGGTTCCAAACTCCCAACTTCTTGTTTATTGGTGAACCTTGCGTTTGTTGAAATAAGCAAACAAATCAATAAATCGGAACTGAATACAAGAAAACTAACGGAAAAATAAATCTTAGATGGACTTGAGGCAGGAGAAGATTAGTTAGAAAAAGAAGGCAAATGGAAGGAAAAGGAAACGAAGAGAGGGATCTTTTCAGTGTTCTCATAAAATAAGCATGCGATGAAATGAACAACCGGTTGACTATGATGTTACTTTGAACGTTTAACACACTACAGAAAGGAACATATAAGATATCCAGAAATGTGTGAGCATTTTTCCAGTATTTTTGAGGCGAAAGCAGTATCGCCGCCAACGCACAGTGCAGGAAAAGCAAAGAGACCTCTCAACAGTGCTCCACTCCTAGGAAATACTGCGAGCGGAGTAAATACCGTCACGCGCCTGCACTATGCATTCTCAAATACAAAAGTTGTAGTTGCCCCACGTGGTGGGCGTCGATGTTGGTGGCATCTCCGCAGCCTCGAAATGCACGCTCCGCGACCGTGTCGCTCATGATGGAATCGTTGCCCCAGTAGCGAAAATGGATTTCCTCCATAACTGTTAATTATATTAAATGTTAACTAACAAGAAAACTAACTAATATCAAGAAAACTTCATGGTCTGTTATTCCGGATATGTAGAAAAGGGCGCAATATACCGTACCCGGCAGCATTCACAATACCACATTTAAATTTGGATCGACTCCAAACATGAAAGTGAAAGGAAATCCATGGCATTTAATTTTTTCCAGATCAAGGATTCCATCAGCAGCAATATCGTTTAGTAGAGCAGCATGGAATGCAGTGCACCTCTGTAGATTGTTGATCGCGACTCTGAGGGATGATGTGATGATTACTGAGGCTTAGCGGCGATATTGTAAGGATTTCCCAGCAAGAGATTATACTCTGGAAGATTTTGGAGAAGATTATTCTATAGGGCAATTTATATTCAATGCTTGCGTCAGGTATGGATGTGGCTGACATCCATAGCTGTGGAGGAAGACTTAATATAATGCCTTTAAAATTGTGAAGTAAAATACAGTGAACTTCAAACGGCAATAGAAAAGGGGCTGGACCGCGGCGCAGGCACTCTGGTTGTCTGCTGCACCGAGGCAGCTGGGCTGCTGGGCACAGACACGGAGGAAAACCGGTACGTATGATTTCCCGCTGCCTCAAGAGGTGCAGCAGACAACCAGAGTGCCCGCGCCGCGTTCCCGCCCCTTGTCTACGGCTGTCTGGAATTCACCATATGTAATGCTTTTCTAGAAGGAGAAATACAACCAAGTTTGTTCCCAAATGTCCGAGTCGGCTACATTAAGGTGCTAACTCTTACCCACCACGGTCTAAGAAGAAAGGACTATAAATACGAGATGGAGCGATTCATAAGGTGCGAGAAAGTACATATAGGCATAGCTACCAGAGATTCAGGATCACAACAGGGGAATGCGTGGAAATGAGCCAGGCCAAGAGTGCCATGAGTTTCCTGAGGAGGTTGCCAGAAGGGGGAGCTGAGGATTTTTTGAGGGGAGAATCATATAAGCTCTTTAGAGCCAAAGTGCTCGAAACCCTGCTGGATTGGGAAGGTAATATGATTGCCTTCAAAGAAAAAACGCTTTTTCTAAGGCAAGATATTACCTCTTTCCTGCTGCTGACGATGTCCGCTAGTTAGCTCAAATTAAGCCATCAAGCAGCAAATATTCTACATATTGAGCCTAGCAATGAAGGAGAAAATCAAACGCCAAAAAGCATCCAGGGCTGGGATTCACGAAACGTTATCCAAACAAAACAACATTGCTTAGCATGACTGGCTGTCGTAAAGATTACAAAATGCAGGACACATGAGATGGTTTGTTGGTTTCGCTGGGTTATGCGTTCATGAATCCTAGTCCAGACCTGCTGTTTGACGTCCCAATGATGCCTGGAAAGCTCTAGAACTAAGGACCTAAGTAAACAACCCCTTGCCAAAGTAATGTACCACTAAGCGGATTCACGCATAAGCATGCATGAAGCAAGACTCTGATGATAAAATTCCATTAGGCGAACACATTAAATGGGGTGCACATTAAATAAAAAATTAAATGATGAACACATTAAAGGAAATAATTTCCTGAAGAAGAGATGCTAATGGATTGCAGCGGTAGCTGAGCACCACATGCAACGAAAAATTCGCAAGTAATCCTGCCAAGCACTTCCAATTAGTCAGGATTAGGGAAAAAAAGTATGTACGGAGCATCACCTATTTAGGAACAGCTTTCACAAATTACACGTATATATTTAGAAAAAACTTTCGAGAGCGACGGATCAGACGACTCCATTAAGGCTTTTTCCTGTCTCATTCCAAAAGTAACTAGTTACATAGTTTCGCTTGTCGTGGAG
>JARK01001363.1:57177-96623 GCA_000688135.1 Ancylostoma ceylanicum | reverse complement strand
GGGGGGGGGGGGGGGGGGGGGGGTGAGTTGGTAACGGGGAGTGCGTGGCAGTCCCTCCAAAAAAATAACCCAGATCACATAATTTTGGTAAGTGACGTCATTGAAACTGCCGCTAATATCAATTATAATTAGGTACAAGTATAATACCTTCTGAATGGACCCGTCCTTAACGAAGGCGTCAATACATTGACCCTGGGTAATCTCAATGATGCGTTCATGCCATGAATTTTGCAAGTGGGTAATGAGACTGCGTATGTCAAGGACAGCGAATATTCCACCATCCAACTTTCATCTATTTGATTAATCCCTCCTCATATAGCTCCTATTAGAAGAATGTATAGTTTTGTTTTGATCAGCCTATCCCCACAAATCATAAGTCGCTTCACATTTTTTATTGGTTCTCTGGCCTAGGTTTCTGAAAATGTGAAAATTTGATCAATTTGGACAAACAGTTATTTGTCTGGAAAAGACCCATGAGAGTTGATGGATGTACATTTATCGGAGCGAGGTACCAGCCATTTCATGGATTCCTGCGGAATGGAACAACAAATTAATGAGAGATAACACGCAATAGTAGCAGCAATAAAGCTGCTGTTTTCGGATTCACGAAGCTTCTGCGCTGGGATGAAAAATCCTTAAAAATCTCAGGAATTTCGAGAGCAAAAGGCGGCTCACGTTGGTAACAACGGTGATCCACTAACAGACTCGATTATTCGTCTGGAACTAGGATTCTTCATGTAAGGAAAGGCAAAATATGAAGCCGCATGCTTCATTGAAATCACCCAGGGTAACCTGATAAAACCATACAGGTATACCTATCATTAACATGGGCATCAACATATCTACCCTGGGTAATCTCAACGATGTATCTAGGTAGGTATTCCAAAGTTCGGATGACGATACTGCGCTATCTTCTACGCATTTCTAATACGTGCCTTATATAGCCACTTAGGTTCAAGCGGATTAATGAAACATGCAAAGGTTCAAATCCATTTCATTTCGGTTTATTTGGTCTCATTTCTATCGCGAAAAAGTATACAGTTAACAATGAAATCCACTGCATCATTTTATTGGCTGAATTATTTTATTTCAATAGTCATTAATGAGGTATTGAATTTTTAATTAAGTGATCTTTGGCCTGGCTCACATTAAAAGCAACAGTATTAAACGTTGGTCCTAGAATTCACTAAGGCCAGGATATATCATTGAGAATACCCAGCGTAAACGTGTCGATGCCCGTGCTAACGATGGGTAAATCCAGGTGTGATAGGGCGTTTACTCTGTGTAATCATCAACGATGCAAACGACCACACTTGAAGCCTCTTTCCTTCATCGTTCTATTGCATTTGGTGCTAGCGCGATCCCCCAATAAATCTAATTTTTCCATCTGATCTTCATGTTAAACCAATGATCTAAAGCTTTAGGTTTGCTACTGCACTCCTACTAGGGTCGCTACTGTACCTTTACCACGGCTGAGATGGTCGTCTGTGCCCCTTTACAATAGACTTTCTGTTTTCCCTAGGATCTATAGAAACTACTACTTCTTTTCCCGAAAATTCAACAAAACTCGGTCACAAGTGACAATTCCCTCTGGCTATGACGGATTCCTTCGCGTTCGACGAAACAGAAAGACCAAACAAACAACATCAGCTGTCCCGTCTACCTCACGGTAACGATGCCTACGTCAACTCAAGCAGCAGTAATGACAATGCACCACGAGAGGAGGAGGAGTTCGGCAAAAAATGGCTGTAGTTGTACTAATGTCGTCATTCCAGAATATTCCATCCTTGGGTAAGGTTCAGGTAAACGCCTTGGCGTATCTGAGGGTGCTACAACTTTTGTACTTCGTGAGGTTTATAATCACTCAGAAGCTATTTGACATTGTTATGACTCTATGTACTTTTGAGGTTTGTATGACAGTATTTCCTCAGCTCGCCTTCCTAAGCATATCCAATGAGTTGCATTTAGCTTTTGAAGGTTTCAATACCCTCTCAAAGGCGCGAATACCCAAGTATTAAATTTTTATCCATTTTTCTACAAGCGATTAAGAGGTTCCACTTCATTTTCCGGAGGCAGTAGGACTACTCATCATCACGAGTGAGTGATAAGCGCTTATATGCTCTGGCAAAAATAGTCACAAAAAGTAGTCGCTCATCATTTTTCTGGAGATTGTTGACAAATTTGGATAGAGGTACGCAAATGTGAACGCGAGCAAATAAAAGCCAACAGAAACAAAAGTAGGCTTAGTTCCTGACAATAACTTGCCCATGTGTTCCCAGGAAACAATGCGCTACGTGAAAACAAAAGCTGGATTTTTTACGCGCGAAAACTAT
Source organism: Ancylostoma ceylanicum (assembly GCA_000688135.1). NCBI lineage: Eukaryota > Metazoa > Nematoda > Chromadorea > Rhabditida > Ancylostomatidae > Ancylostoma > Ancylostoma ceylanicum. Next base: position 94,290 of record JARK01001363.1, on the reverse strand, counting down.
TCAGCATTCGCTCAAGAAATTCTGAGTTAATTGTCGATGTTGACATGTTTTCTAACTAACAAGGGCAATTTCTACTAAAGGTGGCTGAGTAATGGTAAATCATCGGAATATTACCAGTCATTTTCATACCGAGAAAAGATACGTAGAATAACCAATTTAATTGGTAATTCAAGAGTCTATTCAAGAATTTGAACGTTCAAAAGAGATATCAAGAGGGGAAAGAGAAAAAGACAGAGGATGACAGAGAGGGGAGAGCCTATAGCCTTCGCCCCCCCCCCCCTCTCCTCCTCCTCACCAAATCTTTCCACACCGGCTTTACTACTCTCTCCCTAGAAACAAAAAAAGCAAACGTGAAACAATATCAACAAAAAAAAAGAGAAAAATTGGTTTCTTTGTACCTCCTAATAGAAACACCCAAATTTTCGACTTATTCGTAAGCAAGTATTTTAATTTAAGGGCGCATACATCAATGAGGTTACCTACCTCAACACAGATGTCAACACATTTACCCTAGGTAATCTCGGTAATGCATCCAGACCCTGGATACACCCAAAACGTCATAGTTCTTGAATGTATTATCAACTTTGAACAAAAACGTGTTCCATGGAGGGCAGTGTCATATCTGGGAAGGGGTATGGGTGTGGGTCATGATGAGGTAAAATGAGGTGACTTCCCACCCTTCGGCGTCAACTCGTCCCGGCTCACATTCGAATTTGCATGATCATGTATGGTGAAATCGTGCGCGAGTTAGTGCGAGTAGGTCCTGAAGAACAGGGCGAGGATTTGATTGAACCAATCGCGGACACATTGCCTGCCCATTTTTGCCTCATCATGGCCCACCAAAGGGGTGTACGGCTTAGCTCCGCGATTGGTCAATTAGATAAATTGACCAATCGCAGGGTTCAGCAGCAGCTCGCTTTCAAGGTACAATGACCAACACCAACCTATTGCAATCTTAGTGATAGAAACTCGTCCAAAACATCCGTTGCGGCACTTTTGCGAGCGTCTGACGCGCGTCTATCGCATGCACTCATGTGGAAGAAATTGTCACACTATTAGAAGTAGAAATAAAGTACCAAGACAGGATGTCCAGACATCCGGATAATTCCATTGGAAGAATGACACTAGATATGGCTGATGGGGCGACGTCGAGTGACAGGAATTGATGCAAATTGCATTTTTTTTAGAAATGTGAGAAAAGGATGTTAGCTTCTGCCGCTTCACTTTCGTATGCAACGCGACTCGTTTTTGAGTTAAATAAACACGTTTAGTCCATAAAGCTCTCATCAGAAACGCAGATTTTCGCGGAATCCCAGAAATTTCTACACTTTCCGAACCCGGAAAGTCTACGGCACCTGCTCACAAAAAGTCTGCTCACAAATGGGGAACGTGAAGCGTGAAAAGAACACACATGGAAGTTCCCTAAGCAAGGATTGCCCATAAACTGATGCACAGAAAATGCAAGCGACATAGCTGTGACTCCAAAGCAGAAATTGGTGATGAAATACCGGAGGCACGCATGTCTCGTCTGGAATGTTACCACGTCGACTAAAAACAGAGGGTGTACGAGCGTTGTTTAGCGCTCGAGGCATGAGGTATGTATATGCAATATTAACACGAAGGTGTGTGAGGTATTGTTTTGCCCATTGGCAGCTAAAGGGGGCGACTCAGGTAAACGGGAACGAGAATTTCACATTCATGGCCCATATGCCGAGCTGAAAAACAGCGGCCGACGGCGGCGACGCGTTGGCGACTGGGTGATCACTGCTTGGAGCTAAATTCATGACCATAGACGACACGATTCGATTCTGTCGACGTCGAGCTTATCGGATTACTTTGAATTAGTCGAGCATTCGAACTCTTTCGAATAATCACTGTACTGAAAGGTTCGGGTTGGTTGAATAATCGGCGTTCATTTTGACTCGAAACCCGATGCCTCATGCATGACTGAGATTACCCTAGGTAAACACCATAGCAGGAATTTACCCATTTTTAACACGGGTTTGAACGTTCACCCTGAATAGTCTCAATGATGCATCTAGATGCCGATGAATTTTAAAAGATAACTGTTCGAATTTCCATTCAATCTCATTAGTCGAAAGACCATTAGCTAATCCTGTGCCTGGATGTATTATTGAGCTTATCTAGAGTAATCGCGTACATTGATGCTGACTATGGGTACATTTAAGGGATATTGCGGCGTTTACCCTGGGTAATTTCAATTAAGCATGAAAAGGGCGGTCAGCTCAAATGATGGCAAATTGAATTTCGATTTAAACTCATAAAGTCAAAAGTCCAGTCTCTACACTTTTACTTTCACGAGGTCACCCCTCAGCGGGAGCCAAAAATTTTCTAAACTCATGTGATAGTTGGAAATGGGTTTTACCAGCCCTATGGGCAAAATCCTGGGATGCAACTATTAATGAACAGCGCTTATGACCACCTTTTCCTCGTATTACGTTACCCTTTTAATTCGTTCATTTTGAAACAATAATGCGTAAGAACCCCAGAGCGGTTATGCTACAGATGGATGAGAAGAGGAAGCAGCAACAAGAGAAGGCCTGAATGCATCGCTGAGATTACCCAGGGTAAACGTGTTGACGCCAGTGTTAATGATGTGAAAATTTGCGAGGCTTCAACACGTTTACCCTGGGTAAGGTCAATGATGCATGTGGCCACAGGAGCAAGCATGTGTAGGAGTTGACTAGTGACCACAAATTCAACGAAAGGGGTGTGAAGAGGTGCCCGATGAAAATATCTCTTCCAAAATGTATCTTACAAGGTAATATGAAGGCTCAAAATTTTGTTCACTTTATATCCCCAGGTGGGAATCCGAGTATTCCCTGCTTTAACTCAACTCTAGGAAAACTTTGAAGACTTTGAAATTTTTCAAGAAATCCCGCGCTTGTTGGCTTTTTCTTGGTTGCTCGAATTACGAAATGGGAACGTCGCAGGAAAACCTGAGGACTCATTGTTTACTCAGACAAATGAAACGTTTTTTCTGTGTTTACGGACCATTGTGATAGCCCAAGATGAGAGCGCTGCTCTTTTCCGTCCACGAATATCTAAAGCTGATTTGTTTACGAGCACGAGGTCAAAGTGACTCACCAAGATGACTAAGGGGAACTAATGACCCGGGAAATTCCTAGCAGTAGTGTTGAAATGTATGGATTTCATGCAGAAATGGAACGTAGAAGAAGATGAGGACATAAAGACGATGTAGGGAATGAAAAAGGACTTTGAGTACATGCATGGTATAGCATAGCCAAACTTTGGAATTTTTTCATGAAATTGTATAGATGCTTTCCTCCTTTTTGCTATAATTTGTCATGTAGCGTGGTAATCCAACGCAAAAATAAATAAATAATTGAATTCGTGTAAATAGCAAATCCACACCGATAGCCCTTTATGCTGGTCTTCAGGAAGACATTCCAATTGGTGGGAATGGAGTTCCAAAGAGTTCTTCCTGGCAAATTCCCATGGGAAGGTCAGCTTTCCATGTAGCCATCGCTACCTCCCCCAAGGTATGTACATACCTTCGTAGAGCAGAAATGAAAAAAAACTCACCCGGTCCATAACCTCCACCAGCACCGCCAGATCCAAACGGTCGTATGTTACTCTGGCTTATCCGGGCTAAACGCCCGGAACGAGAAGACGACCCGCCGCCCACCGGCATGCGACCAGCGTCTGAAAAAATCGCTTAAAATTTCTGACAATCAAAGACCTTGGAAAAAATCGTGCATGGCGAGATATCCAGAAAAATGCCGGCATAGAAACCGTTCGCCAGGATTTCGAATCCCGCGTCTGTCGGAACATCCTATGAGAAACGAAGAGGAACATGCGATCAAGTGTCTAGAGCAAACACAGTACGTCGAAGACGCGCTGTGCGCAGCGGAAAGCGAGAAAACTCAGGTGGCACATGAGGATGGGAGACAGGAAGAGTCGGCAGCTGAGAGCGACGAAATTGAGAGCGGGAGGACTGGAGTAGAAATTGGGATTTGTGAAGGGACAAAAAAATAAGGACAGGAGGGGTGTTGCAGGGAATCGAAACACATTAACCAGAGGCTCTTGTCCGGAACTTCTCGGAAACTCCTATGACTCAACACTGGTGTATGTACAAAATTTTAGCAGTATTAGATTGGTCTGAAACTTTCGGACGAACATTCATTTTTTGGCCCAGAATTTCTTGGTCCTGAAAAGAAATTCTTTGGCTACAGTAAGTGGTACGTAAGATGTTCAACTAGTTCTCAATTGTTAAAAATTGGCAGACTATATTCCATCCAGGAGCACTAATGTTATGATTGTTCGGAAAAGGACTGCAAGACTTTCAGACCGACCTAATAATTACTAACATTACATTATAATATTAGAGTACAGTGAGCGCACTTGGTATAGTGAACCAATGAAAGAATCAATAAGTAAAACGCCTGTAGAGGTTTTAAAAGTGAAATTCTCATGAATAAAAGAAAACTCCCAGAGACCATCGCTAACATTATGAACGACGTTAGGGTTGTATGTCATGGAAATTACGTACACAATTCGGTAATCCCTTCATTTAAAACGCTAACAAGCTGGAAAAAGCTTGGAAACTTAACTTTTGTTTGAACACCTTTACCAGTCAATCAATACATAGCTTTGAGCACATAACTGATAATCAATACTTATATACGAGTTTCTTTTTCAATTTGCATCTCCTAAATTTATTCCAGAAGTGTTCCTCACTTCTAATACGAATAGAATATGGGAAACTCTCCTACTGGCTGAGAATGGCAACCACAGATGTATCAACGCTACCGAAAAAAATATCAAGGGTTTTTTCTCGAAAAATCACTTTGAGCCCTGAGCTTCACTAGATGTTTACAGATCTTAATAAGAAAAAAATTGTAGTTCAATTCACGATTATTGAGAGGGTGAGACTTGTTCAATGCTCATAAAAATCAACTTATTTTGGTATCATAATCCCTTTCTTGAAGGGTGAAGTTTGAAAGGCTATGAGTGAATATGCAGGATTCTGTGTGAGTAAACAAACTAATAAATAGTGCATCGAATATCATCTTGGACAAAGTTGAGACAAATGTTCCTGAAAATGTCCAAGGCGAAAATGTCAGAGGCGGAAAGGAAATAGCGCGATTAAAACTTTTTTGCGTTATGAGAGTCAAGTGAGGCATTACGTTGGGTTGCTCCAAAAGTCGTGCACCAACATTTATTTTTCGATCCGAACTTTATTGGTCCTCAATTGGATTCCTTTGGTAATAAAATGTGCTAGAATGTTCTACTACTTCTCAACTAGAGAATTGAAAGATCAGGTTTTATCCATGAACAATATTGTTACGATCTTTGAAAAAGTGTAAAAATTGGTGCAAAACGTCCAGACCAACCTCATAAAAAATCACAATGAAGATCAAAAGGAACAATTAATGTGTTTGAACTCTAAACAGGCACTAAGCCCGTAAATAGCAGTGACAAGAGAATTTCAAGCGCAGCAAAGGCACATTAAGAAAAGGCATTTCCCATGACTGCGCTTTTCGAGAAACTAAACCGGAAGAATTATTGCTGCGTTCATCGTGAACGTCAGGTAAGAATAGTCTACTGCATCATTGCGGAATAAGGAAGTCAAGGACGAACTAAGAACATCAGGAATACAAGGAATACACCTTTTAATTTTTTGTAACAGAAAAGGACGCAACAACCGAATTTTTGATTACCCCAATGGTTTAATTATCCATGTTTGCTCAGTTTGCAATGGATCAGTTCCAAACACTCATCTAGCTTGGCCGTCAGCTTACTGGGATTCCATGATATTCTACTGGCATAAAGGTGTACAAAGCCAGATGGGAAAAATGGTTAGAACTGTAAGAATGTGGAGTTGTTCACCAAACTGCTCTCTCGGATAGATTTTAGTCGTGATTTTTAAAGATTATTTACGCGTTCTTCCAAGTCGTATAATAATCAAAATCGTGGGATTCTTCTCTGGATGGCAATAGATTAAGCGGAGAAAATAACCATCGGAGGCTAATTTTTACACAGTATTTTTTTCCTGATTTTCAAATACGCGTATCAGTGGCGTCGACTTTGCATCAGAAAGAAACCTTCAACGTTCTTTACAGCAAAATGGCCAGGTAGATGGAACAGAGCTGATTTTGGGATCAGTCTCGTGCATGGAATAATTATTTACACAAGTAGAGGATTAAAAGGTTATAAAAATCAGAGTAGATTGTTCTGGTGAACATCGGGTAGCATTTGAGATTGGAGAAAAGTACAAAGACAAAAGTAAACTACTCTTCAATGGGGAACAGGTTTTCCACGCGGGTAAAATGGTCTAATGTACTGTGTCGCCAGAAAAAAAAGAATGCGGATGTACATATATGAAGTAACAAATGTATGGGAGACTTGTAGAAAAATTCGTCCCATGCTGGAGCGTCCATAAGGTTATAATTCCAAGTTGAGAAGCTAAGATTACGCTGCTCAGATGTAGCGAAAAGGAATGGGAAATGAAGGACTCATGGACCAGAGAATAGTGCACGTCAGACGAAACAGTCCCGGAACAGGCCTCAATCCCCACCAAAGCAAAGCAAAGTGAACTAGTCAGGTGAGGTCAGCGGAAATTCGTGCAGTTTCCCCCGGCCGTCCGATGCCACCCGCCGCCCACGGATCGGGGGTCGTCGTCGAGCAAAACAGCCGGCGGCGATCGACGCCGCGTATCAGCAGCGGCAACAGCCGCTGACTCAGCGGTCAATCGCTGAGCTCTCGTGTCAACTTTGGGAAAAAATTGTTACTAGCTGAGTCATTTAACAATCTGGAGCAGGGAGCTGACGCGCTCCAGGGGCCGCGTGCATCATTGAGATTACCGAGGGTAAACGTCGCTCAAGTTAACCGATCATAACATGGACGTCAATACGTTTACTCTGGATAATTCCGATGATGCATCCGGACCCCAGCGAGAAAAGCAAGGTAGTTCTCAAGAGATTTTTTCAGAGATGGGAATCTTAGCGCCAGGATACCACAAAACATTTGAGAAAACTCTAGGTCACAGATATTGACACTAGGAGAAATCACAAAGGAATAAAACGGTTAAGAGCGATTTTTAGGATTGCTTGAAATCGATTTAACCATAAAGACGTTCTTTATATGCCCTTACGAGCACATAGCGAAAGGTGTTTGCGAACGGGGAAAAACACTTGCCACCGTAAGACCATATGAATGTCACGCATAAGAGCCTAAACATGTAAATCACCTTCATCAAGGCCCAATTTTTTCTTTTGGAATTTTTAGCATCAAAGACATAAGCGAGAGGGAAAAGGTTAAAGGAGAGTGTAGTGTCAGAAACAATATTGGTGATTCATTAATTTTTTTTCGGGAAAAATTTCCTCTGACTTATCATAATCCTGGATTCATAACCTCGGTCTAAATCCAATAGACAAACAACCAGCTCCCTTCCAAGGCAGAACCCGCATTCCTTGGTCTCAGATATTGACTCCCTACCAGGACCACATACATTGTTGAGATTACCCAGGGTAAACCCAGCGACACCCCACAAATTTACCCATAGTTAGTACGTGCGCCAACCGGCTCACTCCGGGTAATCTTAATGAAGCCTGCTCTTATTGTATATGACTTTGAGCTCTGAGCCTGAATGCACCATTAGAATTACCCAGGGTAAATGTATTGACATCCGTTTTGACTACGGGTAAATTTGTGGGGGGTTGACGCATTAGCGCAGGGGAACCTCAGTGACGCATGCGGCCAATGATCCCGGATGAAAGGATGGGTGAGAGGAAGGAAATCTCATAAATACATATGATTACCTATGGGTAGAAGCTGGGTATAGACAACCTCATGTATGCGTAAACATGTTGATGAGTGTCAGGTAAAGGGTAAACTTGAGCAACCTAGCACACATGCCGTGGGTAATCTCAACGATCAGGGGTCTGGGTACTCGCCTAGTCCAGAATCTCTCTTTTCGTGTTCCCCTTAAAAAAACTGTGAAATCCTTAAGCTGGGATGACTTAAACTAAAAAGAACCAATTCGTTTTACATTTTTCTACCCAGTACATTTTACATTTAGGCATGATTTCCTTGCTTGGAACATCTAGAAATTCTCACACTGGTAAAAATCTCCAGGCAGTCCAAATTGATGAACAAATTTACTGGTTTTACCCTAATTCACGTTGGCATGTGGCATTTCCTCTGTGACCCGAGTTGGCGAGGGATCGATGAAATAGAAACTATGATCGGCGCAAAAAGAGCAACACAGAGCGTACAGCGCGAAAATGTCAACAAAATTGAAACGAACTAGTAGAAAAATTACACAAAGTATCGGCATAGCTTACGTCACTCACCCACAGCTGCTATGCGAGATATCAGTTGTACATCTATCGCTGTAAAACGTGTAAGGCGGGGTGAGAGATTTCAGGCAAATCAAAGAGATTCAGCTACAGGCATAGTGCTGGCTTCAGAATTAATTTACCATTATTCAAACAGATCGTTTCATCACAATTTCCTCACTAAAGCTCAGAAAAAAAAGAATGAAATTAAAAAAAAAAACAAAAAAATTATTTGCGTTGCACATACACAAGAGTATTCGCTAGTTGATCCAATTATATCTTCAGACATGTATTCTGGCCCGGGGTACACCATAGAGATTACCTAGGGTAAATGCGTCAACGCTGGGTAGATCTGGGGTGTGTAACACGTGTTCCCTGGTGCATGCGGCCTCAAGTGGAAAACGTCCAACACTACCATCCGTTTCCGTTGCCTGCCTCCGGAAGTGACAGAAAAATACAAGAACCTTACCCGAAAAATAATGGAACCTCGCCAGGAAACTGCGTATTCCAAGAGAATTCAGAGATAACACCCAATTTTGACTTGTATTCTGGTATGAACTTGCTGAAGTCAAAATGTAACCAGAAGTGAAATTCAGGAAAATTCCTATAAAGATTCCGTGTTCCCTGGATATCCAAAGTGGAGAAATGTTCAGGCAAAATGTTACATATGCTGCCATATTTAGCAATACCTTTCATCACAAACTCACACAAGGAGCTTCCCTCAAATCTGGATATTTTCCCGGAGAGCTCACCTGCTTCGGATGGGGGAGGGGGGGAGGGGGTTTCTCAGAACTTTCCCGGGAACACAAGTGAATTCCACCACAGATAAAATCCCGTCACTTTCGTGGAAGGTAAACTTCTAGTTCAAATTTCTCACTGAGTGTCATTTTTCCCCATTTCAACTGTACACGGTTGGAAACGGGCATTTTTTTACCGCAGACATTTGGCCTCTTATTCCAAGTGAGCAGAAGGTCCACTGCTAACAACAAGTGTAGAAGGTGCCCATCCTATTTTCACTTGGTATATTTCTTCTTTTTCTTTGGCCTGCTCAACTGTTACTAGGTCATCCTTTCATCTACACCGTGGCGTATAATTATCGTTCCACTATAAAAAACGGCACAGAAGAAGTATAAAAGGACATCTGTGCACAATCTCCCCAAGAAATGATCACTATCTCATAGCGGAAGAAAAATCCCAGAGGCGTACTCTTGACCCTCGTGTATAATATAATACAAGCAAATGAATAAATCACAGGTAAAACATTACGAATTCCACTTAACCCCAGTTGTCGGAACAACAGTGTTGCGAAGCGGCGCGCTCGATATCTGAGGATGAGTGTACAAAAAACAATGACTGAGAGGAATACGGCGGGTGAGAACGCAAATCGCAGAGGGTGAGAGTGGAGGCGCTATTGCTTCGGAGATTTACTTTAACATCCATAAATCCTGTAAGAAATCGCTCTGTACGACTGACCGATAAAACGTAGAAAAATCACCAAAACAGCTAGAGATGTCCTTTTAATGCAGTTTCCGCTTAAGATTTATGCCCAAAAAGGATGAGCAAAAACTAGTTTTTTCACGTTTTTTTTTTTGTTCAACGTTTAACTTTAGTCATTTTAGTCACCCAAAGGATCTTTAAAGGCAAGGTCCGGGCAAAACTTCGTCCCTCAATTTTTATTTAATTCGTCGCCCAAGGCGAAGCCTTAGACGGAAACAATCGAAAGAACCCTTAAAAAGTCCCACAACGAACGGTTCCCATCGACCAGTTTTGGTATGCCGTTTGCACGTTTGCAGCGGCCGTGCTTCCAAAGAACGTTGTACGACGCGCCCACATGTTGTCTATTGCGGCGTCGTAGGGAAAAATTCATTTTCAAATGACTGTGCAGTCCGTTTGATAAGGGTGGTTTCAGGAAGAGTTCGTTAAGGTGTCTGTATCCATGCGCATCATCCAACTTTGTCTATTATGCACGCGAGCATCTTTTGTGAAATGGAGCGTGTTTTCTTACGGCTACCGTAATCTGCAAACGTTTGGTTTCATATCTTGCGATAGAGCTCACGTCGAGCTCTCAAATTTGATATAGGTGCTACACACATTTTGTGGACTCTAAGAAACAAAAAAACCTGGATGGGCAAGATTTTGACCGGACCATGCCTTTAAAAACCCTCAAGGAACTTTTGGAGAACATGCCCTGTATTGGCAACGTCGAGCTCTAGCTGGATTCTGTAGCTGAACGTTCCCGAGAAGGTTAGGGCCGTTTCCAGAGACCAGAACTCAAGAATTTTCTGAAATGAAATTGCTGTCGTTCAGCATTCTCAGCGTCTTTGTTGTGGCAAATTTCCGAAACAAAATGCAGCTATTTTTGCATGAGAAATTCGTCCATCCTGGATTTGTGGATAGCATTTACCCTTTCCAGGAGCCTCCCACTACTGATTTACATATACAAACTCCCCAAGTTTGCGCTCTCTCTCCTTTTTCACTCTGCAGTAATCCGTTTCACTTCGGAATATGTATACCTAAAGAGAGGCAACAGAAGAAAAGTAGGCGGGAAAGAACTATGTATACCGCTACTGATTGCAAACGAAGCGCTATTTTGTTTCTGAGCCCCTCCTCCAAGTGCATCTCCATCTAGTATTTTCTTTCACAAAGCGCCATCTGCAATGAAAAAAGCTCTGCATTGGCCCACGTTATTGGCTGTAGGGCACGTTTTCATCCAGTCTATGGAGGAATAACGCCTAGAGTGATACAATTGCTAAAACAAAATTGAAAGGGTCCTTAATTAGTAGCTACTGACAACAGAGAAGTCACGGCAACGAACATCAAGCCAATTCGCAGCTGCTGGCGCCGATGCTAGTTGGAGCTTATTTTTAGGAGATAGAAAGAGACATCCTCGAACAAGCCGTAGTGCAACAAGCAAGTTCGTGGATATCTGAGCTCTAGTACAATTTACTACGGGTTTCAGGAGGGCATATACACTTTGCTGTTGTAATTTTGGATAGAGTGGAGATCCAGCCACGAGACACATTTGTCATTTGTAGAACTTCTATAATATGTATATGACAAAACTACTAGAAATGCCGATCATCATCGTTTTTATTCAGAAAAATCTGTTGCTAGAGATGAGTTATGCGCTTTGGAAAGTGCAACTCAAAAACGGCCATTATTTCCGGGACATCCTAATGGAAAACGTGCCTGAGCGCACCCGTCTTGATCCTACTGAGCAAAATCCGACTTCATGATGACGGTATTTACCTTAGTAGTGGAGGAATTATGCATTTTTAGACTCGCTCTGATATGCTTCAGCTCTTCGTCTACAAAAATTTGGAATTGGTTCACTTTAAAGGACGTTATGAACGAGCAACGCTTTACGACAGATTAATGCGAAGCGCGCGTCTTTTTTTTGCAAAGTTAAGAAGCGGAAGCAATTTCTAGGACATAACTCTCGGGGAAAGTACGTAAAATGCCGTGAAATCAGTGACTATTTCGGCAGAGTGCAAAGCAGATCTCAATCCATAGTCCCGCCCTAAAATACAGCATTGGTTCTTCCAGGAAAAAGAAAATCTTAAAAAAAGAGAGAACACTGCTTTTTCCAGGAAATAGAAACAGTTCGAAAATAGCGGAGAAACGAGAAGTGATCTTCTCTCATCGAGAGGAGCGCCAAGAAACCAGTTGTCCTCTGCAATAACCAGATCCTTAACATGCCAATTTCTATTGCTGAAATTGGCATTTCGCTGAACACCACAAAAGACATTAGCGCTGCGATGCCTCGAAGAAGGCATAAATGGGAAAACACCACATTAGCGGAAAGGCCTCTACAAAGGAAATTGCCTAAAAGATCATAATTCGCCAGCAGGTTTGGGAAATTTTCTTCCGGTGTCTCACAGTGGAAAAACATATCGAACAGAGGACTTTTTCTCAATGGTTCAACAATCCTTGATCTCAGTGGAAAAATCAGCTCACAAAAAGGTGCAAAACGCTAAACTAGCGGATTGAAATAAGGGTTCCCGGCACCGGCCAGAAAAGTGCTATAGTACATTGAATGTCGATGGAAGCGCATTTTTCGTGGACTCCGGCGCACGCGACGCAACCGCACCGCCCACGCTAGAATCGTTGCCATGAATTAAAGCAATAGGATTTCCCTGTTAGCTAGTTAGTTTTCTTGATGGTCGACATCTGAAAAGGCTGGAGAACTATAGAGAAACCGGGTAAAATGGAGTTGGGGGGGGCACTTGGTATTGGTTGATAATATGACCTGTCCTACACATTTTGACGTGTTTGCATTTCAGGTAACTATTGTCCGTTAGGATAGCTAACAAGTCAAAGCGTTCTAAATGTGTCAGCTAACAAGTCGGAACGTGTAGGACAGGTCATATTATCGACTTTTGTTAGGTGGCCCCCCCCCAACTCCATTTTACCCGAGAAACCCTTGATTTGCTTCTGTGACGGCGATTCCAGCGCGAGCGGCGCGGCGGCGGCGCGTGCTTACCGAATCCGCGAAAAAAGCATCTCCACCGACGCTCACTGTGCACTCTTTTGTAAAATCCACCTCAAGCACTGGAAGAAAAATGTAAAAATGCAAAACTGTGGCCATCTGCGGGGATTGAACCCTTGGTGCTCGGCCTAATAGTAGCCTAGAACTTTACCCAGTTGACCACACCACCAGCTAGGATTCCTGAAACGTTAACCACGCGAACCAGCGATGTTAAGGGGGGGGGGGCAGGTTCTCCTATCGATTACATAACGTTGAGAGACACGGGACGCAAAAGTTGGTTTGCTAACCTGGTTTCGCTTGGATTTGCGTTCATGGATCCTAATTCTGATGCACGAAATCCTACACATGACAGGGGATCAGTAATTTTCAGGGTCCAAAGGCAAAAATTGTACACGAGCTGTAACACCTTATTCGGCGCAGTTTCCACCACATAGGGCCCATTTTGATCTGTGGGGTTAACCTCTTACCCTTCCCTGATAGAGACAAATGCATCAAAAGATTGCAAAAACAGTTTTAATATGGAAATTCCATCCTACGAGAATGAGGTCCTAAATGGGCTCAATAGGCCAAAATCCTAGAGATCACTCAGAAAAGAGACCTCCCGAAATCGAGGAGAGGATGTAAAACGGCAGAAAAAGCAATGAGCTCACAGCATAGAAGCTGGATTGTGGACGTGCGTAGCGAGGTGAGAGGCGGTGAGCGTCGAACAACTGCTCGCCTCGCTGGGGGCACCGATCAAAGAGTTTCGCAGGAAGAAATCGAGGGATAGACACGATGATATTGAAGAGCTGAGCGCGAGAACTCGGCGACGTTTCTCTGGCACTTTCGGCTCCGGAGGAAAGCGCTCAGTGGGGAGAATCACCGGGGTCACAGCCCCACCCCCCGCTCCTCAGTAAAGCGAATCAGCGTGGAAACTTCGCGACGCGAACAACCTTGCGAAACCATAATGAACTCTCGATCATCTGCACTTCCGATGCTCGATTTCTGTCGCGGATTATCGATCGACAGCCGGAGCACCTGTCGAGTTGTACTAAGTCTGGGCGAACTTCGTCTTGCCTCGCTGTTATTTGTGCGTTTCATTAGCCAGTGCGGCCAGCCGAACAGCTGCTCTGTTCACTGTTCGGCCACCGCCATCGCTCGTGACGCACACCGGCAACGATAGCCTCGACATGTAGTAGTAGGAAGCCAACAATGAAATCTGATGTATTGCTGGGAAAACACGAAATCCATCAAATGCTAGTACAACTGATTTAAGTTGAGGCAAGCAAGGGACAGGATCCCGGATGCATCAAGACGATTACCTATGGTAGACGCGTGAATGTACCCAAATTTAACCTCTATGTAGCTGGCATCCATCAACGTGTTCACCCATACATGGCGTTGTCTATGGCCCAGAGGCACCACTGAGATTTTTTGGAGGTAAACTGTTGACGCCTTTGTCAAAGATAGGTATGTAAATATGAAGGAAATTTGCATGTTTACCTTGGGTTATCTCAGTGCTGCATGCGGACCTTTATCCGACTGTTACCCACAGATAATCATATTCATGGGTATAAAACTGCCCATCCTTCCAATTATGCCTCCGAACTCAGAGAGCACTCTTGCTTCATTTATTTAAAGATGATGAAGGGTAACTTTTAGCGGCCGATCACTCGCAGGAGAACAGTCTGGACTACGGCAATTCATTCCTATGACGAATATGGATTTGTAAAAAAATTGTGTAAATGGTTTTCAACAGTGTATAAAAGGATCTAAGGGTTTCAATGGAATTCTTTAGAGCAGTCATGCCTTTTACATAGAGATTTCCGTCGTGGATAAACTGGCCAATCGCAGAGCTCAACTGCCGATCCTAACATTAATGCCCCATTAAATAATGAGCGAAAAGGACACAAAATAGGCTAGGTTCTATAGGGTAGCAAATCGAAGAAAAAAGCCACGAAAAAAGTACAAAATTGAAGAGAACGGTTAAAAAAAGCAAGTCCTTAGAAAACCGTAAGGACGGTACATAGCCTGCCAGTTGAAGGTTTGCACTTGGGCGTCGTTCAGACTAGAAAGAGAAACCACCAGCATTAATGGCGTCGTTTTTTACAAGAAAAATGACCCAGGCGTAATTTCTAGTGCTGCTGCGGCTATACATACATACGAGCGGTCTGCTACTTATCATTTATTAGTAAAACGCCACCATTTCCACGCCAATAGCTTTACTTGCAGTAGCTTCGCGTCAATCACTTACAATACCCAAATTTGAAGCTTACTTCTCTAAGTACATACATAGCTTGTAAAGTTTGATTGTCCACAGTCTCTTTCACGAAGCAGTACCCCAAAACTCAGACACCCCCATCCCCCTTCCTTTGAGCCTGTCAACATCCCAGAGCCCTCTGTGAGCACCGAAGTTCTTTGAGAATCGAGTGAAGTCACGGGACAGCACAGACACATCAATAAATCGTCCGAACAACAATTGTCAGAACTGCTTTCGTGCCTAACGTCTTTTGGGGTAATGATGATGAGTGCTTTGAGTGCATCAAAGGAGCTAATCCTAGAAATGAACTATTCTTGGGAAGATTTCAAAAAATATAATAATTCAGAGGTATTCTGATGAAATTATGCAGAGTTCCCTTCGTTTCCTTCTACATACTCATTGCAAAAAAAGAATGCACTCCATGCATGAACGCCAACATTAACGTGAAATCTTATGAGCTTTATTTTGAGGAAATTTTGCCTGCAATAGTAGGAATACGTAGTATGAAAATGAACGTAGGAAGCAAACCGGATCTCGGATCTGCGAACCACCGAATTCGTCAACGTTACACATAAAAAGGCTAGAATCATGAGATAAAGGTAGGTTTTCTAACAAAGCACTTATCCACAAGTTATATATGTCTGCAAATTGAGCAAACTGGAGCAGAACCGACTCGAAAATATTGGAATGAAACCGGAGTTCCGCTCATTTACGCATTTTCCGGTGTGGTTCTCGAATGATCCTAGTTTCGTGAAAAGATCTTCAGGAACACGTGTGAATGCTCCTCGAATGTGAGCTGTTTCTGCTAGTCTTTTTCCAATGAAGCCGTAAGACTAACGTGATAACCCATTTAATAAGAAAGCTGCGGTACCGTTGGTGAATTAGTGGAGAAGCGCGCACCAGAGGGGAGGGAGGAAGGGAGGAGAATCGGAACAAAACCTGCGGTACCGTCGATTTGCAGTTCCGATTGCGGAAATTTCAAGGATGAACCAATTTGAAGCTTAATTTCAAATTCGAACCTTTCACAGTAGATGAGTTGAGAGTAATAAAAACAAGAGAGCAAAAAATAAGCTGATTGTCACTTTTTAGCTAGTTCATGGATGTTTTCTTGGAAAATCAGGTTACCGACTGGATTGGAAGAAGGATAACCGGCGTCTGCCATCTCCTTTTTTCTTGTGCAAGCCACTGCGACATATGTACACTGAGAAAATGAAGAAAATTCTTTGCACGCAGTAACATTCCGTGCATATTTTTTGACAATGGAGAATTAATATTCTCGAGATTGAGGTAGAGAGCGAGGGTCGATAAAGTAAACTGAATGATCACACATTTGTAAGATTTCTATTTGCAAGCTTTCAAGATTCGGAAGGGAACAAGAAACCATGTACCTCTGGGGTAGAACACTGTCTACTGAGACAAAGGTTAATCTCTTCTCGCAGATGTTCCCCATGAATAAAGTTGCGTGAGGCAATTCTGATGAGGAGGAAAATAAGCTGACAATGAGGTAAATGGAAAATGAACGGAAAAGGAAAGACTGGTTCTTATTTCCCTTTCCGTTTCTGTCGGAAAATTGCTGTGGTAACTGTAGAACTAATAGACAACCAAGGGAAACCCCTCACGTAGTGAGAAATCACATTCAGAAACATAAGGAATGGGGTGTGCAGCGTTACACCTGAAGATGGCGGCCCGACCAAGCGCCGCTACTGGTCAGTTCACGCCACCGGAAAATTGCAGGGCTCGGCCCTACAGCCCATTCCAGGTAGAACGCGCCACACCCTACGCAGTGTCCCCGTTATTAGTTGATTTTATTTTTTTGAATTTTTTTTTTGATTTTTCAGCGAACGTGAAGGATAGGTGGACATCTATGTCAGCGTTGCGGAAATATTTGCATACTACCAGAATTTTTAGGCGAAAATCTGAGAGAGGAATTATTGACGAAAAGAAGGGATAACAGAAAATCCTTCGCATTTTGAGATGAGATTTTCATGAATAATTAAGAAAGAATGTGTTGGGTAACCAAGAGGTCGCCATCGTTTCAATGACTCACAGCACAAAAAAAGTCATCCACCTACATCTCTATGAAAAAAGGGAAAATCTCGTGAAAGGTCGCTGATCTCGCAGAACGAGTCATCACCGCAAGAAAACGGGTGGATGCAATCATCGACACCACAATCACTGACCTGTTAGAGCCCCCACACAATGGTAACGTTTTTGAGGTGCGAAAACCCGTTCGAAAAGATTGTTGGAGAAAATGGTCGCAGTTTCGTTGCTGAATAGAACGAACAGGAACGACGACATTTGCGCCCCAGTGAAAAGTGCTCGAGAGGCCACTTGTGAAACTGTTCGTCGACCGCCACAACTCGCGTGTGCTGGTGGTAATCTTTGAAAAAGATGCCCTGACGTCACGGCTCTCACTGCGACGTACGTATGCCGCGTCGCCGAGAGAGCTGCGCAAGACAAACAACGCAAGAAGCCACCCAGGAAGACGAGCTTCCGAGCGAGCTCTGGAAAATCCCGCGGAGAAATCGGAGGAAGCGCCTACGGAAATTTTGATCCCATAAATTTCGTTATTACGTCTGGGCTTCAATTATGCTGGGCAGACGTGAGTGGATGCCGCATAACGAAATGGTCAGAAAACACCATACAACGGATACCGGATAAATGATAGAGACTGAGGGTTGATGGTACAGAGCATTGCCCACCAAAACAACCGGGTAGAAAATCTGGAGAAGATTTTCCTTCTTGTGTAGGAGCAAACGATCTTAATAACTTTGTCCTATTTTATCCCGAGAATCTCATCCATTTGTGAAACTTAACATAGAAGACACTATAATACGCAGCATAAATGGTTTTTTCTGGAAATGGCAACTGCTTTTAGGAGAAATGTGCCAAGTGTGAAAAAATTAGGAGAATTCGCTCTCAGTTTATGAGAAATCTTAGAAAAAACTGAAAAAGGAAAACAGCGCCTGAGGAGGTAAATAACAAATTGCTCTGGAAATGCAGATGCCTTTTTTTCGTGCTGCGGCTCCACTTTCTTCTCAAGATGTTTTTGAGAGCAGAGAATGCCAAAGAAAGGTGCTTGACCTGAAGAAAAGTTTCAATTTGTTGAGATAGTCCTTGAGAACAAATCGCAAGGATGCGCTTGCGAACACACTATTGTGTTACGAACACAAGCCAGGGAGACGATGAAAAGCCCGCAAAGTCGGCAGAAGAAGAAGAAATCAGAGTTGAGGGCCGCTTCTTCCCAGTAATCTGCTAATGACCACACAACGACTGTGAGAAATGAGGAAAAACTTGCTGCGTGGTATGCGTCCAGTGCATTACTACGAGTCGGTGTGATAATACAAGTAAAAGCTTACACACTGCTACGCCAATATCTCGGGCACAATGGTGCAGGTTTCGCAGCCGAATGGTCTTCGCTTTTTTTCTGCGGAGATAAAAACCAAGGAGTGTTTCGAGTAGAGAAAAAACGTCTCCTTCGAATGCTCTGCCGTCTACCCTCAAAAAGGAAATTGAAGAGAGCACAGAACTCCAGGGGACGTATGCATCGTCCAGATTACCTAATATAAACGTGTTGATATCGCACAAGTCATGAACAGTGGGGTCACCGCGTTTACCCTGGGTAGACTACATGATAGATTCAGGTTCGAAACTCACAAATTGTTCACATGTGCAGAGGTGTCAAGGAGTTTCCATCTACATTCATAGACCACATCCAGGAGCGTTGGTAAAGATAAACAATATTTTACAATATTTCACACTGCTGCGAATTCTCAGATCTCTCCATTACTTCTCCAAGTACATAGTTCCAGAGACCGCATGCATCATTAACCCATCATTGAACTGGGGTAAACGCGTTCACAACCTAATTTTAAACAACTTTACCACGGACGCCAGCACGTCTACCGTGAGTAATCTCTGTGACACGACCAGACCCTATAATTCGTCATATTTTCGATCAACACGAAGGATCGCATAACGTCGGAACGGCTTCAGCGAAATCTCATCGAAATCAATTATTTTCAAGTGAAAGAGAGTAAATACCTTCCAAAACTTCGGAGAGAACCAGAATTTTAGCTTTTTCTCGAGTTCTTGTACGTATAACCTTTGGTTTCATGCGGATTCTTGAGCAGGCATGTCTATTCCTTTACCATCCAGGAAGTACATATTGTCTATTCCCTTCGAACTCTTCAAACACTTTTCTTGGAAAAATCCTTCAAACATTTCTGTGGAGGCCCGGCTTTAACAGAGTTCCACTGCTCAAGATTCTCCATCATTCAAATGTTAGTCTCAATTTTACAGCATTTTTACACCGTTGTGAGATGACCACACACATACTACGTTTCACTAGACAACTGAAGCGTTCCTACTGCACATACATACGTGGTACAGGACAGATCTTCCCGGAGCAACAAAATTAAAGATAGCCAAGCGAGGAGCCGAATTTCAGTGTGGCTCAACGCTTTCCTAACAGTAGCGGCAGCGCAGCTGCTTTCAGCAGTAGTGGACAATCGTCCGAGATGCTTGATTTCATGAATTTTTGTCTTAAACTGACAAAAATGATCGAATTCGAGCTTGAATTCCCGTTCCCAGCGTGTGTTTCTGCTCACGCAGATGATGTCCATTACTCGGCTTCGATCGATATATTGATTACCCCGAGGAAACCAGCAAACAAGAAGTTTACCCCCCGTGAAAAGTAAGAATTTGGAGGGAGACAGGTTGAACGGCGACAAAATCGCTTAGATTTAAATTTTAAAGTTTTAGTAAAGCAACGTTGACTAAGCGGAGCGACCACAGGTTTTCGACATCGCTCAAGCAGTACAGAAATTCTCCAGGAAAGCGGATTCTACTGGAATATACGCGAACTTCGCCTAAAGAATAAGCCTAACATAAGCATGCATTTTATAACAGTATATAAAGCATACATAAGTTTTTAAAGTCGCTGATGAGCGGCTGTAAATCGTGGCCAGGAAGAGCTGGCGTGGATTTCAGGGCGTGAAAGAAGTGAGGTGAGAGGTGAGCGAAGGCGCTGCTCAAACAGCGAGTCAAGCTGTGGCATACGCGGAGTTCTCGACGAGTCACGAAAAAAGCCAGGAAAACGGTGTTCGGCATAAGAGAATGTCAAAACAAACGGTAAGTGGTGGAGAAAACACGTTCGAGAAAAACGAAAAGAAAAAAGAAATTTCAAGAAAGATTTGGAAAAATGGATGGCCAATTAGGAGTACAGAAAACTCACTCGTAGAATAAACATTCGCGATTTTCTTGCTCGATTCAGTATTCTTTTGCTTAACGTCAGTTCGCCATCGGATACGCCCATCAGCAGAGCTGTCTGTCGTCGGCTGATGCGGTTGCTCGGAGCTGCAATTTTGGGCAAAATATACCGACAAGACTTCTAAACCGATCCCATCCACTGATCATGGCAGAAGTACAGTCTAGGCTGGGATTCATGAGACTATAATCAAGCAAACCATCGATGGTTAGTCTGATTAGTTACCCTATAGAGTATGTAAGGTAAGGAGACGTAGAATGTGAATTGGTTTACAAGCCTGGTTTTGCATGCTTATGTGTTCATGAATCCTAGCCCTGCTATTTTTATATTAGCTGATGTGGATTCGCTTAGCGTTATACAGGGTGGTCCAAAAATATGGAGACACACCTAGCGATTCATATCTCACGTTAGGAAGCAAATTGGCAGCTCAGTATCCAATGCAGTATTTTTCACTCACTATTGAATAAAATCTACTACCACATCTCACGAATTCTCCTACCACCGGCGAGAAAAGATGTGAAGAATTCGAACTAGTCACTTACTGTGGCGCGCACGGGCCTTCCTCCCAGATAACTCCACACTTCTAGAAGCCCTTGCTCCGAGGATTAAGCAAGTTTATGATAGTAATATTTATTTTTGTTCTTCAATGAACATCATAACGAGGAATTTGCACGAATGAATACTAAAAAGTGTAGTTACGAGAAAGCGGGCGTGACTTGCTGCGCAAAAATGAGTAAAAATGTCTGTTAGGGTTGTTCCCGATTCTTTTTTCCGGTGGTTAGATAGAAAAGTGAAACTTATTAAGCCTACAGGCCTCCATTCTTGAAATACTAGAGGGTGCTTCCCCCAAAATACGATTACTGATGGTGATCCCATCTGATAAACACGTTCGAACCGTGTCGTGTATCAGCGTTTTCGCACCAAATCTTGGATCTCATAACCACGGTAAGTGGTCTTCCGCAATCACTTTGATGTTTTTCTGTTACCCAAGTCTTGTACTCTTAGATGTACCCGTCAGTGATCCCCTAGCAAAATTTTACCGCTTGGCATTAGATGCGCGCCTAGACTACACAAAAATTTCATTAGGTGGTGGAAAAAAATCTTGACTGACAGCCTAGCTGCTCCTAAAATTCGTAGTGCTAGGTACTGTTTTGGAAAAACTTGTTCGGGTAAACAGATGAACAGCGAAAGAACGGATGCAAAATGCCAAAACTCGAGATGCGTCGAAAAAACGCACATCGCACTGTTGTCTCCATATTTTTGGACCACCCTGTAGATGCGGAAATCATGCATTTCCTCCACGATCTGATTTTTTTGGTCCATCTTTGAACGTACTCAGACAAACACAAAGTTTCATCAACTGACTTCTCTATGCACACAAACCTGTCCTGCGCCTCGTGGTGATCTTCTTCAGGCTTATGTGACGTAGGATCCGTTTCCAGCTCAGTGCGACCTCCAACTCCTGGAGAAGCGTACCTGAAAACAGAACATCTTCATAAAGGTGTACTTCGACTTATATTCTTTTGAAAAAAAAAGGAACAAAGAAGTGCAGAATGTGAGGAAACACGGCAGGGAGTCGTAGTGGACCGTATGTAACAGGCAAACAATAATGGCAAATGGAAGAAGTCTGTGGTTATTTGTGGCCTAGTTTCCAAAAAATTTCCCTTCCTTTCACAGGCCGCAAGCTTTATCGAGATTACCCATGGTAAACGTATTATCGACATACATATTCATCCATCGTTTAAAAGGGAGCCAACACCTTCACCATGGGTAATCTCAGCGATGCATCCAAACCCAGGAAACAATTGTGTTTCTATAACTGCACCACTTCAGCCTAACCATGAGAATACCGCTGCTAGCGCAGATCCGAAGCGGTGCAGATTTGCGATGTATTTGTAGATTTTGAGCATCTGCTCTATGTTATCCTTAGAGGAAAATAGATTCAAGGAAGAGTATAACAGCCGTCACAACAGACCTACATCCGTACCATATGCGAATCTGCAATCGTATGTTTTCAGGAAAAGCCAGGTAAAGCTACGAGAACGATTAGGAGAAGGATGGGGCTGTCTCCATACTTCATCTAGAGTATATAGAGTATATAGTGAATCCCGTAAGTGACATTACCTGAGTATTTGTGCATAAATCTGCAACTTAGACATCTACCGCGCTTCACGCAGGACATTTCAAAATTGTCATTTCGACGCGTCGTAGTGACACGCGTTACCACAGTTCAGGCCCCAGCGCGGCTTGTCTTCGGGCAAGCTGAGCTTCGTAAAAGGGGCCAAAAGCAAAGGGGGCTTCGTGCGGGGACAGGGGCCGAAACGCTGCAAGCGCAAAATCATGAAGGAGCAGTGAAAGAAGTGCGCTTGCTGTTTAGTGCATGGTTAGAGCTAAAATGCCCTAGATCAGTGAATACTTCACGGACTGACACCAAATTTTGGGTGGAGAAGCGCTTACGTACCGGCAATAAGTGTTTGAAAAATGAGGTTAAGCTTATGTGAACTAAGAAATTGTATGCTCGGTAAAGTGGCCAGCTTATCAAGGACAGACTATGTCCTGGCTCTGCCTGTCCTGAGCATAATTCTCCACCAGAACGCATAAGTTTCCATCCATTTTTCATGCACATGTACTACTTTTCATGCGCTATCATATGCACGACAGAATGCCAACTGTAATCTCCTAATATTAACGCAGGACAACTTTTCCGAGGCTCCAGCTCGCAGCTTTCAGTTTTCCGCTCCAATGCCACCGACGCCTCGCCAAAGCTGGCTGGCATTTTGTTTGTAGCTGTTTGCTGTCGCTGCTGTGCTGCTCTGCTCCTTGTTTGTTCTTTGTCTCGGATTCTCAGTCTCAAGACGTTTTGCGAAACTTTCGACTCAAGCGGATACTTTCTGGTCTTTTCTCATTCAGATATCAATCGTGTTCTTGGAGCGGAGACTTTTCATCGCTTTACGCGTGTTTTTTCTTCATGTAAAAGAACTTTTTCTACTGCTTTCATTTTCAAGGGTACGCCTCGTTGAACAGCAGCGCCAGAAAATCATGGAATTTTATGAGATTTTATTGACTTTTTTGGTTTTTTCCCGACAATACAGTTTCAAAGGGGGCTTCGTAGAATGCTGGGTTTTCAAAGGGGGCTTCGTTTTCGCACCGACCCCACGACAGGCTCGTGCTGAGGCGTGCCACAGTTGCACTGTTTTTGGATTATAGTAACTTCCTTGGATCGCAGGCACATAATTTCTTTCTCTCTCTCTAATTTCTCTCGGACTATTGTCCCTGGTGGAACACACTATAGCACCTTGAGCCTTCGTCACCTAGACATATCGATGTCTATGGATTTTCGGTGTGAAATTGTTAGCGTCGCTGCGTCGTAACTCTATTATAATCGATACGTATTGATGTTGAAGGCACCCTAACGACGGCGACGCAGGACGCTACAGTGCACATACTTTGTGACGTGTGGAGAAGAGGAACATGCGTTCACGTTAGGTGGCTGACAATGGAAAATTTCCACATTTTTGAGAAAAAAGTGAAGATGTATGTGGAAAAGCTTTTCAGAAAAAAAGGAAGAGAAAACATAGTAAGTCTCGGGTTTTTTTTGACTTTGAGAAGAATAAACTGTTTTTGATAACAACACAGAGGGTGAAGGAAATCCTGAAACGTGTTCTAAAAACGCACGAAGGCACGGCGATCGATGGCGTGCAAAAACGAAAATAAAAGCGTTGACCTGTCGAGCAGCCTCCTGATCTCGTCCGGATCCGCTTCTTTCTTCGTTGGCGACGGCGGTGGGCTCGTGCGCACCACTGACTCTCGCGATTTATTCAGATATCGATCCATGAGCTCTTGGATCGATGACTTTCCGTCGTCTCCAGCGATTGGAACTGAAAATATGAACAGCTGCGTGAAATGAAAATATTCCCGCATTCTTCCTGGAATTGCCCAATTTTTTGCAAGAAATTCAGGTACGAACCAAGTGTAAACAGTGCCAGGCTAGCTCTGAAATTATTTTTCTTTTTCGTGGGAAACAAGAAATGTGGTGGGTTTTTATCTACAACAAATCTCAACCATGGCGATAAGAGAAAGTCTACCTCTTAAGAAATCAGCTAGACTCTACAAAGACTATAGTACCTTTCTTGCCCTTTGACAAGGACAGCGATTCTGATACATAGCTTTCGATTTTGAGCGGACCTCTACAAGAACTACAGTGGCCCCATGCACCATTGAGATAACCCAGGGTTGACGTGTTAACACCCCTTAGTTTACCTATCGTTAACAATGACGTCAACACACTTACCCTGGGTAATCTCAATGATGGAACAGGAACAAGTAGTCGGTACCGCAGGATTTATCACGATGGATGTTGGTATGCTCCACTTTGAGTATACTGGCACTGTAACGAGACCCAGTTTCTTCCTACCCCTACCCTTCACCATCTACCTTTTCAGCAAGTCCACGGCTGGGATTCATGAAACGCTAACCATGCTAGCATGATTTGTTATCCCATAGACTACGTAAAATTGAGACATGCAGAACACAACAGTTGGTTTGCTAACCTGGTTTCGCCTGGTTTTGCATTTATGAATCTTAGCCCACGACTCCCACTAAATCTGCCTTCAGCTTCTTCTTCCATCCACCAAGCCTCCTCCAGCCCTCCTCCCTATCCCCGCCCGACCATCTTCATCCCCCCACACCAATACAACCTTTTCACTTGATAAATCATCGTTAAATCTAAAAGATCTGAGTTTTTCTCGCCTTGGGGCCGCACGCAGCATTTAGGTTACGTAGGGTAAACGTGTCAACATTCCCAAATTTACCCACCGGAAGCATGGATGTCATCGCGTTTACCCTAGGTAATCTCGATGATGCATCAAGTGCCTTGAAGTGTCCGTTCCACGGATAAAACTGTAATTGCTACCACAGTTTTGGCGACACTTCGGGCCATTCCAAGAGAACAAATAATGAAAAATAAATCCTCCACATAGATGGTTCTCAAATAAACAGAAGTTTGCCAGTCGCGGTTTCCGAAATGTCCGTCAGCTGAAAATTAATAAGAATTAGACTACTTGGCGATGGAGGGTAGTGTAAAAGTTGGGAATCGTAGCGATTGCAGGCGATCCCGAGTGATAGGCTAGGGGATTTTCGCTAGCCATTCATCCATTTGCAAGCTGTGCACTGTCCGGGGAAAGCGGGAAGAATCGCTACAAGACATTTTGGATAAAAAAGACCAATCACCAAAGCGGCAGCGATAATCTTTCTGAAGTGTCTCATTCCAAAAAAAAATGCTTACGATCTCTCCAGCCACTCAGCCGAGCAATAGTAACCCCCTGCCTCGTATGCGCGCATTCAAATATGTAGGTTATTATTTCTATGGAACATCCAGCTGACACTCGCATAGTTACTCGAGAATTTCTCCACAAGAACCTCAGGCTAAACAGCAGCTCTCGGCCAGAATTCCAAATCGTACCATGTACTGCACGTAGTCTTTCGTTAATCATCCTCTGCCTCATTCGTGCCTCGATACGTCTGCTCGGCGACTCTATTGGCAGCACTGGAGGCGCTTGTATCGTCGTGGGTGGCTGTACATAGGCCCTGGAAATGAATGGAACGATCAAGAAAATAGTAATTAATCACTGGAGAATTATAGTTGAAATGAAATTAGAACTTAATTGCAGAGATATTTCTCCCAAAAAAAATTGGGCAAATCAATTATTCGCTTCTGTGCAACATATCAAGCGCTATGTAGGTATTATAGTACGAGGCAGATGAGGTAATAATGGGCTTATGAACTCAAAAGCATGGTATCGCATTCAGGCCCAGATATACAATACTGCTCCTAATCTTTGCAAAAAGGACGCGCCCGACGCGTTTTTGCGTCGCAATGCGTCGCACGCGCACAACTCGCTTCGGAATGGAGATTTTGCGATTCTGAAGACAGATTCTTACTCAGCGCGTTGCGGCGAAGCTATTCATACCCCTTGTCACCGTATTTGGTTCTCGAGAAATTTTCAGCTAGCTTAAAGAGTTGCTGAGATACTCAGAAAACTGCAGCTACTCCGTTTCCTGAATGTCTCAATACAGCAACTCCTTAAGATAGCTGGAAATTTTTCGAGAATCAACTACGGTGATGCGGAGTATGAACAGCTTTGCCACAACGCGCTGAATAAGAATCTGTCTTTAGAATCGCAAAATCTCCATTCCGAAGCGAGTTATGCGCGTGCGACGCATTGCGACGCAAAAACGCGTCGGGCGCGTCCTTTTTGCAAAGATTAAGAGCAGTATGGTAATTATCGGACACTTGTCCTCCGCACGCATATCTATATATAAAACATAGCAACCCTTACGGCACCTTTTTGCGAAAATTTGGGCGACGCGCGCTGGCGCCAAATTCAAAAGCTGGGAAGGCGTCTGTAAATGAGCTAACGAAGAAAGGGAATTTTGAATCATTGGACATCATCCGAATTCCGTAGAGGTCCCAGGACACTCATCCTCGGATAATATCGATTTGGATGTTGATTTTTTGATCGATTTTATCGATTTTTCGCGGTTTAACTTCAAACCAGATCGAAATGTCCTAGCTAGGGCAATCTACCACGCTGATCACGAATCTGATAACCATTCTACGTAATAGTTACCGATTTATTGATGTTATTGATTTCTTGCGAGTTTTGCTCCGGCCGTGGCTGGCCAGTGTATGTTGACACTCAACACCAAGTTACAGGAAAGTACAGCAAGCCGCTTTTGCCGGTTTTCTTACGTTACGTTTGACTGTTTCTTTCCAAGTTCTAAAGGCAAAATGGCCTGACGCTGCGTGTGCGTGCGTAAGTGTTCGTAGACGCCCAGCGTTACCCCTAGAATTCCGGAATCTATAACAATAAACAAATAATGGTCACATAAAATAAAGACGTTAACACAAATCAATAAAGACATTTGTTCGTGTGGGAAAAAACCTCTGGATTCAGTGGATTCTCGGCCTCTTCCAGACGTGAGGTGGCCTGAGCTACGTGTGTTTACGCGATAGAACTTAGTGGTTCTTTCTTATTCTCAAGATCACGTTCGATTTTCTATCTTGCCCTTTATATTTTTAATGCTTGTTGTATACAGTTTGCTTAATGATTAAATAGATAAATAGATGTGAGCATGATAAAAAAGCAGAACAAGCAAAACGAGGCTTATGAAACTTTTATACTTGTTCTACAGAAGATAATATATAGGTTGTAGGGAAAGTTCTCGCGGTTTTTGAAACATCTTTTTATTGGCTTTTTTTAAAAAAAGAAAAACACATTAAGAAAAGTGTGAACAGCCATCACGTACTACCAATCTTTGCCTACTTTCGGGAAACATTTCGATGCCCTCGGCGAAGAACTGTAATGGCATTGACTCGAAAAAGTTGCTCAACCAACAATCGAACTCATCTTCATCATAGCAGGCTTTCTCTTGCAAAGCGCTACAGAGAGTCAGGGGGAGCTGCTAATCTCTTGGCACAAGATCAGGCCTTTACAGTGCTGAAGTCAGCACTTCGCATCCAAAGTCGAGTAGCTTCTGGCGGGCCTTTCTTATAAAGAGTGGGCGAGCAGGGTCGTGCAAGAATTGGATCGTGCCGTATTTCGGACCCTTTTCTGCGATTTTTGCGGTCGTTCTTTTTTTTCTTAACAGTACAGGTCCACCGTGAAGGCAGTGTAGCGTGGCAGTACCTGGTAGTGTATGATGCCTTTACAGTAACACCAAGTACTGATCATAACCTCTAGAGGGTGAAGACCCGCCTTTGGCTGCGGCTCATGCTGCTCATCCTTGTCAACTCGAGGTGGACTGCACTTGATGTTGACGTACAGACACCACTTCTCATCTGCTGTGAAGATGGGTATCATCCAGTCTTTTATGCGTCTGTACGGGGGCAATTCAGCAGCCACCTCGGCACGTCGCGAGAGATCGCGTTCAGTCAAATCACCATCACACACTGTGATAACTTTTATACTTTTCTCAACTGGCGCAGATGATAGGCGATGGTAGTAAAGTGAACATCCAAGACTTGTGTCCTTCCATACATAGTTTGCCTTGGATCTGAATCTACCAGCTGCCGCAATTGACTGCTGTCCACTCCGGATGCGCGTCCCGACCATGAGGAAACGTTGAGGCTGAAGTCGCCAGCACGAAAGCGTCTGGGCCAATCCTGCGCAGGGCATTCGGTTGTTGCACCTTCCCCAAATACAGCGTTAAAACGGCAACTGGATACGGTTGCTAATTCACCAGATTCGAAGCCGTATACTAAAAGGCTGCAAATGTACTGTTTCGAAATATTTATCTTCCTGGCAGGGCTTGTGCAGGAGTTTACAGTGAATGATACTAATAAACTTGCACATACCTGACCTCCTTATATATGGAAAAGATAGGTCGCTGCAAGGCAGCGTGGGGTTTGAAAAAGCAAAATTTTAGGAACCGCGAGAACTTTCCCTAAAACCTAATGTAAAATCCAGGGTGCTGCACAAGTCTTTGAATAAAAATAGTTGTTTGTTAAAGCAACAAAAAGAGGAAGTTGAGTAAGATGGCCTCAGCCTTTAGATTCCGGAAGGCCTTCCAATATTTTCGTAGATTATCCTCTCTCTCTCTCGACTTTTGCCGTAAAGAAGAATGGCCATTTCAGGCGGTAATCCCGTCGACCAAAAAATCTCAAATTAGCATGCAATTAAAGGAGGAGGAGAAAAATAAAGCGTTAGCAAAAAATAGGCATGAAGATGAGCTAGAACGAGGGAAAGCAACGAATATAGTGCGGTTTTTGCGTCAGTGCCGACATTGGCAAGAAGCGTGACGAACGATCATTCTTGAAATACTGGCCTCGTTTGCAAAATTTCTGAAAGTTTTTTTCGATTCCATAGTAGAGAGCTTCCCCTACGTTCCACAGGAATATAAAATCTATTGCAAATAGGTGAAGAAATGTAATAGTTTATTCCTTTTTCTAGTTTTTTTTTCCACCGCTTTCGCTAATCTCTGCCGCTAACAGAAGGGTGATCTTTACCTTTAGAAAATGGTATTTCTGTCAGAATTACGTAAGCTGCCAACAGATAATAATCACTAGTTTTCCAACTAACTCGTCTTCATGTTTTGTTTGTTCGAAACTGCTTGTCCAGAAAGTTTTGTCGCACTCTACAATACTATGAAAACGAAAATTTTTGTTGTGGTGGAACAATACATCGCTAATAAAACAGGTAACCAATTGTATCGATTCTATGCTGTGAATAGAAGTGGAACCTTCTTACATGCTGACATATTACTGAAACAAAATAAATAAATAAATATTTGGTACAAAGTATCCAGGCATAATGTTACCCTTACAAGTGAGCATAATAAAAAAGCAGAACAAGCAAAACGAAGTTGATGAAACTTCTGTGCTTGTTCTACAGAAGAGGTAACGTTCCCTTTAAATAGAGGAATCTCCAATTCATCGATGAATAACAGCTGAATCACCAATCGCTGGTGTTAGTCACTTTAATACCATTTCATACACTTTTCGCCTTTATACCTATTCAATTTGTGATTTCACATCAACCAGAATTTTCAGGTGGCATCATCTTGAATTTTATTTGTTTCAGGCTTCATGCTGCAAGGCCTCCGTCAAAATGACGGACGAAGGAATCGATGAAGCGTCATCTCGGCGAAGTGGATTCTTTCACTGTGGAGTCCAAAGTACTCTCTACTGATCGTTTGTTTCTGAGGGTCGAGCGGTAAGCCAGGATGATGCATAGCATTACTGCGAGAGTCGACGATGCGTTCAAGGTCAATGTTAACTGGTAGAGGAACTAACAAATGTATAATAGAATAAAATAATAATACTGAATTTCCAATAATAGAATATTCTACTGGGGTGAGGTGGCTCAAATAAGTAACCAGCTGGGCTGGGATTCATGAACGCAAAACCAAGCGAAACCAGGTTAGCAAACCAACTTTTGCGTCCTGCGTCTCTCAACGTTACGTAGTCTTTAGAGCGGCCTGTCGACCTAGCCATCGTTGGTTTGCGTGGTTAAGGTTTCATGAATCCCAGCTCTGTAGCGATTAGGCGCGTTGAACAGAAGCGGAAAATTCGGAAATTCCAACACATTATTATAACCGGAAAATGAAAGATCATTCTCCATGAACTCTTAGGCCGATTTCCGCTCCGTTGATACTTAACAGTAGCGTTCTTCACCTCTATTCATTGCTCCCATGCAAGAAACATCTGAACGCTCGGGCCTGGATGCAGGGAATCCGCTCCTATCTGGTACGGTCCCAAATGGCTCTTGACCAAATCCCACCGATAGACGGGTACGTACAGTGGGCGTCAATGGCGGTGACCCATCTGCGGCCTCGAAAAGAACGCGACGCGACCGCGCCGCTCACGCTAGAATCGTCGTCGCAGTGGCTTATCTGGGTTTTCTCGATAGTTGTTCATCATATTCGATGGTAACTAATAAAAAAACTAACTGACTATCAAGAAAACCCCATAATTTGATGTCCCGGGGAGGAATCTCACTTGAGCGGCGCGGTCGCGCCGCGTTCTGTTCGAGGCCGCAGACGGGCCACCGCCATTGATGCCCACTGTATGTACCATGATTATCAACTTCTGTACATTGATGGAAGAAATCTCCCCCTACTTGGAAATCGTTGACGAGCACCTCTGAGCTTCGTTGGACCACTGGGAGGATGGCAAGCAAAGAGGAACATCAGAATAGTTAGCGCTTCTAACCACATACGTATGAGGTATTACCCTAACGCGCTGGATTACTCCGTGTACCTTCACCCCTTCAGAAGCTCCAAATTCTTCTCGCTAAACGCTCCCCTTTTTGCAGTGAGATTTGCTAGAGTTGCTGGTGTTGAACCCACAAAGACAAGCCGCTTCTTCAGTTTGTACGCTGACGTTCCCAGGTACTAGCGTGGTCAAAAGATGCCGCCGCGTAGAGACCCAGAGAGCAGGAAGTTATTTTTTGCAGATCCACCACATGTCGTCACAGGTCTCACGAACGATGTGGCAGTGTCTGAGAAGAGGTGTAAAGACTGGAACTCGCGATGATGTCTTTGGATGGATGAGTGATGAAGACGTAGAATAGGATGTGGAAAGTCACGAGGGTGAATTCCTGTCTGCTCATCATCGACATATTTTCCCTCAAAGTTTTGCCTGCAAGAAGTGATCAGCAAACCTCGTCATTTCCCATCACGCCCAATCTGGATCGCGTAGGCACAGGTAAATTCAGTCAAATAGTTGGGAGAAGCTGGTTTTTTTTTTGAAACACTTCTTCATAAAGCAATCTCAGAGAGCGAATTTGACTATGCTGGACAAAACAGGACTCAGCCTGCAATAGCAGGTTTGTAGGATGCCCCCTGCTATACGTAAAGTGGTAAACCAATGTGGTCTTTGGATTTGCACACCCATATCCAAAAAATCCAAAAATACTTAGTATATTATCCAACTTCCAGAAATTCAGAGATCCACAAACCCCTGTTCAAACTGAAGGAATACTTTCAAAAATAGGTATGATGGGAATAATAATGAGCATGTGGGGGGAACTCGTGTGTGACCGGGGCAACATGCATCAGTGAGATTACCAAGGTAAATGTATTAACGCCTCACAAATTTACTCATCGTTGATATGGGCTTCAACACTTTTACCCTGGGTAATCACAATGATGCATGCAGGCACTGCCGAAAACTGGCACAAAAGAGGAAATTTCGGAAGAAAAGAGAGAATTTCCGATGATATGTACTTACCTATTTATTTATTTATTTATTTATTTATTTATTTATTTATTTATTTATTTATTTATCTATTCAATATGAAATTGCGGATAAATGAACAAGAAATAATGGGCACATAACTATAACCAATTAGGGAAATGAACATAAAATTAAGTAAACTGTATTGGGAAAAAGTGAGATATAATCAAGAAAACTGTAAAATTATATGGGTATTGAAGTAATTCGAACTCTCCTATTCGATTATCCGTAAATTTACACCATTTATGAGATGAAACGATTCTACGCAATTTTGCACCATTTACCAAATACGAGCTGACACCAAATTATTTATTCTCTGCCACCGTTAAAAGTAATATTCAGAGTCTACCACTCGTTCAGCGTTCTCCAATGTTGGTGGAGTTATTTTTTGAGTGGAAAACGGTGCTACATGACCAAAAAATTCCAAAATTACTACTTTCTAGTAAATAAACACCTTTTGCTGTATATCAAATCGCAAAGACGTCACCACCAGAAGCCGAACCTGTCTGTTTCTCTCCAAGAACTCAAAGCCAATAAATCGTCCCTCTTTCGCTCCCTCATTCCTAGGAGAACAGGCAGAGCCGGCACAGCCAGAGCTCCCCACCCGGCCAGCACGTACGCCTCGTCACGGGTTGCACTCAACCCTGCCCACCTGGCGTTCGCGCCCACGCCCATATCGCATTCGGCTTTATGGAGAGCTGCAAAAGAACGCTCATGACTGGACGATCAGCACTTGGCGTTGAGATGAAACGGAAACTGAGCTAAAGTCAATGGAATTCTGCTTAAATCCGGCAACAGTAACTGTTCAGTAACCACACAGTATTCAAATGGTGAATACTAAAGAGGTCCTGACCAATAAGAGGATCGGACAGCGGCACCGTGATCTCATGGTCCTTGCAAAGCTTTATCTTGATCTTTGATTCTCTGATTCCTGTTAGATATTCATCATTAATGTCGATTTCACAGCTCTCCATAGATTTCTGTGGCAGAGTGGCGAGAGGATGCACAGTGATAGCGGCTTGAGAGTCTGCCTGTATTCAATGGCAAATCGATATATTGACGTACTTTGAGGCACAGACTTCGTAACAGCTGATTGTTGGGCATCCTCACGGTATCCCAATATTTTAGCACATCCGCTCTCGGCCCGGTGTGGCATATGGGACATGGGCGGTCCCTTAAGCACGCGTTTGTGACTAACCTGTTGCGCATGCGGTTCCACACGTCGCACCACGCATGTCAACCGGTTGAGCATATTGTCGCGGATGTGTTAAAGCATTTTCTTGTAGGTGAGTGAACCGCAGAGTGGTGCACTGGTAGGAGGCGCATCTAGACAGAAATTAGGTCAAATCGACCCCATCCAAAGCTAACCCCAGCGAATCAAAGGCTTTAGGCCACCATGTCCAGGACTGGGATTCATGAAACAATAACCAAGCGAGCCATAGATGCTTAGTCTGATTGGCCTTCTCATGTACTACGTGATGCTAGGTAACGCTGGATGCGAAAGTTAGTTTGCTCGCCAGGTTCTCCTTGGTTAAGCGTCCATGAACCCTAGTCCAGAATGGCCAACCGCCAATTGGCGCTCGAGATTTACTTTTACGAAGTAAATCTCATTAAACTTTGAACTAGTCAGTTAATGAGCACAATTAGGAAATGTGAGTGAACCTGATGGGAGTGACATTTCCGCAAGATCGTTCATGAAAATAAATGTTGAAAGCCAAATTTTGCCAGTTTGTGCAGACTAGGCTATGTAGATCCTCAGATTGCAGATAATCAGAGACGCAAGCCACGCATACATATGGTTAAAACAAAGCTATACAGCGAATAAGCAGTTTAACCTAAATAATCGCCCAATTTCTATACCACTAGGATATCAGCGTTTACAGTTTCACTAATAATAGAAATCACTGCTACTGTCGTGGAATTCAAATTAATTAATGGTTAGCTTCTGGATTTCATAATTGTCGGAAACAAAACCTCTCTTGCAACTTGATACAATATGAAGCATATTCCAATATTAAATCTAGAACAATCCAGTAAAAAAGGATACCCTGGTTTCTTCCGATAAACTAGGTTTTTCTGTATGTTTTTGTTTGTTAGCCTTCCGCATTACCGCCATTTATTCTACGAGAAATAAAAGTCTACGAGAAACTCTTCGTTTTCGCATAGAAATAGAGAATTCTCCAGAAAATCGAGAAAAAAAGGAAAAAGGAAGGAAAATAAGAAAAAGAATTTCATTCCAAAAAAAGAAAAAGAGAAACAAAAGGGCTGTGCTGAGTATTGGCTTTCACTAGCCCTTTATTGGTAATCAAAACGGAGAGAAGCTCCATTTTCTGGAAGCCAAAGAACGAAACAGAATTCCAAGCCTTGGACTGCTATGCTTTGTTGCTGCAATTCTCTAGGTCGGAAGAAGAAAAAAAAGAGAACTAAGAATAAAAAACAAAGTAGATGATTTCAACTGAGATGGATAGAAGTTCAGTCCTTTGGCTTGGAGTTAAATAAAACCATTGATCTTGAAAAAATCGTGCATGGTTTTATGGACATCTGTGTCAATACTAAACTTCTTCAACAATAATTTTAGCTTGATACATATCGTAACGTGTTTGTTTTGAAAGAAAAATATGAAAAAATGTTCTAAATTCTGTCTGCATGAGAGGCGGGAGAGAGTAAACACTAAAGAACAGTACATATGTAGCAAGGAGATATAACACACGAATATTACAATACAAAGTATATTTCAAAGTATGACAGTATAAAAATTAACGCATAAAAATAAGTGAAAAATAAAGATACATATATGTAATTATGGCAGAATATATAGAACGACAAAAAATACTAAATGCTTTGCAAATTTACAATTAAACATAAATATAAAACAGTTTAGCAAACATGAAGATATAACCAAGATAAAAATTGCCTCAAATATCAAACAAGAAAAAAGCGGGACGAATAAAATGAAAAGTTACCTCCATGGTAACTCGGTGGCTCGCGGCCAATCGCCGGTCGGGCTGAGCACGGGAGCCGGCAGCGTGACGGCCCTTCCATAGGTGCCGTATCGCCGTCGTGTAGCCATTCTCTGAAGACGAACAAGTACTGCAATCTGGCCGAAACGCACACAACAAGCAGAGCACAGTCAGTTGGTTGCGTGCAGCAGTCAAAACATCAACGATATCGACGAATTGCTGCTTGACAGCTGCTTTATAGATGCCAGAATCTGCGGCTGCGATTGAACGGCGACATTTGGGCGCGGCGCTGCTTTTGGGCCTAGGCGTCGGACGCGTGACGGACGAGTGCCGACGCGAACGCGACCGCGGTGGGTGTAGCGAAGCATTCATGAAGCCAAAAGAAGTCCGGGCAGCTGACTTCAACAATTAAACTGCGACAGTGTGCTCGCGCGTGTATCCATGACGTCAAAGGGCCTCATTGAAGCGGTGGGAATATTCTTCGCTGGAGAAAAGAACCAGGCGATCCCGGAAAGAACACGCAAGTGAATAAGAAAGAGGCCAAACCTTCAACGAAAATAGGCGGGTCGGCTAAGGCCCTGTCAAGAAGTAAAGGGACAAAAGTGTCAATGAAATTTTAAGTTGGTCCGGAAGTCTTGCACCAAATTTAACATTTTTCCAAACAACAATAACATAGCTATCAATGGATGGAATCTGGTCGGCCAAGTTCTATAGATGAGAAGCATTAAAACATTATGCTGCATTCTATTGCTAAAGAATTTCAATTCAAGACCAATAAATTCTGGATCGAAAAACAAATGTTGGTGCAACACTTTTGAACAAACTTAATAGAAAGGTACCAGCTGTTTTCTATCCGGAAACACTTTGTCTTCAATTCCTACAAGATTCTTTGATAATTTCTGAAAGAGGTTCGCTTCAGTAATTCCGAGAAAACTGGGCCTTGAGTACTTACGAGAAACGTGAATTAGAAGTCTAATAGAAACTGTTGGACCATAGTCAAATAACAGATAGCCGGCCAGTTTATATTTCCAAGCTTAAACGACTTTTTTCTAAATTTTGACTAAGAAAATCCTATGAACACAGTTTCAGAAAAACCTAACAATCTGTAAAGTAGTACACATTGCATACATAGTATACATGATAGGATCCTGCTTCTGCAATAAACAGGTTTACTGAAGGTGATTTTGACTCATGATCTTATACGTAGATTTTACACAAATTTTCTTCAGTGGGTTGGTTGGTGGGAGTTGGTGGGAGCAGTGGCAAAACTGAGGTTTAATAGATGGCAATGGCGGATACAGAGGGGGGAGGGGGGAGGGGGTGGTTGTAAGTGGGAAAGCACGTGAGAATCAGGCCTTAGATCACCACCATTTTCGGGATCTGCATGACCAAGATTTCAAATATGAAACTGTCATAAACAACCGTTTTAGTAATTTCCATGTTCGTTCATCCTTGAACCTGGGCATTGAAACGTAAGGTCAATAAAGTGAGACTAACCGTTTTAGTGTTGAATAACTAGAAATAAATATTCAATTCAATCTGTCCAATCTTTGGTGTATTTATTTTTTCACGCCACAACGAAACAACGCTGATGAAGACATCAAAATTCCGGAATCACATAACGTGGTTTTCATTCCGCTATCAATCCGAAAAATTATATTCACGACTGAGAGGAATACCTCATGGAATGGGAATGAAATAGGAAACTGGCATAGGAACGCATGCAAAGGTATTAAAAATATTGAATACTCTTACTCTGAATAATCTAAAATACTCTTTTGATGTCGTGAAGGCTCGAATATCTTTATGTGTGAGCTTTTGTCTTTAACGCCTTCGTCAGACCTTAATCTTACGAACAAATTGCTATCTTATCACATTCACACAAACACTTACAGTAACAATACCAAATATGCAGGTAGTAACTACGTCTTTCGACTCTGAGGCCAAATGGTATTAGAAATTGTTATATGTAGATAAAGATTGTTAGCTACAACAGATAATGTGGGAAGAGGTGAGTGGGAGAGCACGTGAGAAGCACGACTGGGTTCCCCACCGATTTCGGGATCTCATGAGGTGGGGGGGGGGGGGGGGGGGG
>JARK01001363.1:0-57059 GCA_000688135.1 Ancylostoma ceylanicum | reverse complement strand
GGGGGGGGGGGGGGGGAGGGCGGCTTTTTTGCTAACCAGATAACCAGAGTTCCCTGGAAACAGTTACTATAAATAGGAAGAAATTATGAATTTAGTAAATGTGTTCTCCAAAACTAAATCTATTCATATCTTCAGTTTTACGAGAAGTGTACTGAAGATACGGGAACAATTCAAAAGTTTACTAGCGCATTAGTAAATCGGTACACAAATGTGTGGGTTACTGAATGTGTTTAGATACCTTCATGGTGTCATTTATTGTTCTAGTTAATTTCAATGAGGGCTCAGCCAGAAATCGAGCCTCTGCGAATTCCAGAAGCATTCTTCCAGAGTTATGCCTTACATGAAGACTTTATCAGATTTTTACGAAGTTCTTCAGAATATTATTATCTCGAGAACGTCCTCTCGCATTAATTCTTAGTCACTTGAGAGACTCTACGCGAAAATGTCTGAGAGCAAAAAAAAATGCCAAAAAGGGATAATCTAAGCAAAACACTCATTTTCAGAGAAAAGAAGAGAAAAAAGGAAGAAATAAAAATTTAAGAGGAGCAATTTTCAAAGTTAGTACATGGTTACACATGCAGAAAGACTTGGGAAGGTGTGATCGCACTTTGGATCTGTTCTTCACAGATTTTCAGATTAGTCGAGCTTTCCTCAAACAAAGGATTCCCTCCAGTTTGTCCATTAGCAGGCAAAACTTAGGGAGATAAAGCAGTTCTTTCGTGATGGTCAAAGCACTGATGGCAGAGACGCGAAATGCACTGCACTCATTTGCTGAAGCAACTCGAGGAGGAGGGTGAGGGATAGGATATACGAGCTCTAGAAAGTTCAACAGAGAAAAAGCAAACAGAAAAGAAATTGTTGCAGGAAGAAAATAAGAAGAGGGGAACATTATTATCCTCGTATTTCAGTGGTATGGCATGAGGACTAGGGCTAGGTATGTATTGTAGAAAGTCAGTCACTTTGATTCACTCCAGTTTCATTTTTAATTCTTCCCCATTTCCTCATTTGCTTTTATTTTCTGAACAACTCATTTCGAAAATGTGCTATATAAAATGAATTACGAAAAGAAAACAATATGGCGAGATTCACAACATATTCGTCTGGATTCTAATGTTCAAAAGAGCCGTAAAACAAAGAGCATTACATGGAGAGTAGAAAGGAAGTAAATAGCACAATCGCCTCAATATATCTAAACGTGGATGGGGATTACAGCGGTTATATATTCGTGCTCAATGTTGTTCATCTGCTTTGTTGTTCAGTACAACTTTCATCTATTCACGTGTTCATTTCTCAGTGTGGGTGTGGCGTCACGGGAAGGGATAACACACGATTTTTTTCCCCTATTTTTTCCTATTTTCCTTCTTTTTTCATCTATTCTCTCTCTTTTCCTTGTGTTCTTCTACTTTTTCTCACCCATTCTTCCTCTTTTAATCTCCTTTCTCTCCATTTTCTTTTGTTCTAGACCCCTCTTCACTGAAGAGCCTCGGGGGGGGGGACTAGAATCAAAATGTGATTTGTTCGAAGGTAGAGGCGAAACGAATCACATTTTCTCTTCTCTTTTCTTTTTCGTTTAATCGTTCGTGTTTAGTGGAGTGATAATGGAGTGCGTACATAGATCATGGATTGCTATCAAGTGGAGATCAGCCAGGTGAACGTACCTCGCAATGAAACAAACCGAACTATATCTGCTAGAGCGGATTCACCCAAGTGGATTAAGTATGAAAACAGGATAGGGACCCGGCTCGTCCAATAAGACGAGCTCTGGAGGGAAATAAGATCTGTTTGGCTCCCTCGGTGAGTGGTATCATATAAGCTGGTCCAAAAGTCTTGTACCAAATTTTCGACTTTTTTCAAACAATCATAACATTATTGTTCGTGGAAAGAATCCGGCTGCCAATTTTTGTAGTTGAGAAGTAGTAGGACATTCTGCCACATTCTATCGCCAAAAAAATGTAACCCAAGAACAAGAAATCCTGGGTCAAAAAGAACATGAAATTCTTCAAGAACGAAAGACTCTGGAAAAAAAATGAATCTGGTGCGAAACTTCCAGACTAACCTATACATAGTGGATGCGGAAGGCGCAACTCAAAAGGTGTGCATATTCGAAACAAAATATCCAGTTCCGGGAAAGCTGTAAGTTCAAATAATTGGAAAAAAAAGAGTGATACATCTCTATAGAAAGTGTGTTTTCCTCTCTTTTGAACATCCGGGGTTAAGTACTAGCCGAATAAAAATCGAATAAAATCGAATAAATTCAATTAATTTGAGTAACATTTTGATGATCTATCCAAAAAAATCGAACATTCCAAAAACGTAAACTTCCACAGTTCTTATCTTCGTTTACTAGAAAGTAAAGGGCTCTCCCTTCCCTGAACATCCCAATTTGTCGACTCATTCAAAATTGAATATTCAAATATCGATCGTATCTAATATACAGATTCTCGGATCCTTTTCTGATTTGACCCTAGGATCTCGTTCGCCCCGAGTTCATGGGAATCCCCGTGAATGTCGCCATTGGATTTTATTCGGGATTTTATTAGACAAAAATTATGAAATAGAAGGTGTAATAGTGAGTACCTTGTAAATTGTGGGTTGTGTGCAATTTGTAGATTAGGTATCCTTAATTAGAGCGAGTCCTCTCAGTTAGCAGCGTCATGTTTACAGGACTTTTATTAAAAGTAAATAATAAAACAATGCGAAAAGTCGGAATAGATTACTGTAGATATAGCAGTGACGGTGGGTGTGGTAAAATAAGGAAAATCTGGCTGGAAAAACTCGCCCATTTTAAACTGAGGATACGTAGAACCTTCATGGATATCTTTGTGGATACCTGGAGGCTTGTTAGTGCATTTATAAGACGAAAATTTGGGAGTTGGAAGTGTAAAGTTAAGCTTTGAGTCACAGCTCTACTTCCATGTCGGAGTGTGTGACTCATTAGACATAACTAAGCGAAACCATGCGACGAATCGCCAGCTGTTGAGTCACAAGACATGGTGGCAGTGACGAAAATGAGAGAAGTACAGCTGAATCTCGCATACCTAATGACGGACGCAGATGACGCTGTCGTACGCAAGCCGCCAAAAAACGCAGTATCTCATCGGACGCACGCGGACGGCGGCAGCAGACTTCGGCACCCAACGGCTAAAATTATTCGCACATGTGATTGGCGACTCGATCGCGGCGCGCAACAAATCGAACGTAACAATCGCACGCACGCGTGCGCGCAGAGGACAACGCTCCAGGCGCGCGCGCGCGGGCGTAGCAGCAGCGAGCTGTGTGGGGGTGCTTGAGATGTGTTGTGAGTGTGAGCGTCTGTTGACTCTATACGAGGAGATGCGCTGGCTGCGCTTCTGTGGCGCGTCACCCACGTACAGCTGCAAGTGCAGTAAACAATAAGGTAGCAACACTGTAGCAACTGGGAGCTAAGGGCGATGAAGCCGAAATCCGAGAGGCTTACGCGGAATTTTGCCAGAGAATTGCAAGACTGATGGCTGTATTGACAGTGCTGAGCCCGTCGACAGGGCGAGCAGCGGTGGCTGGCCGGAACCACTCGTCAGCCGATCCGACGAGCAAACGAACCAGATGAAATTAAACAGCAGCATGCGAGAATCCCAACGAATCAGCGCTGAACTTCTTGCCGGGTGTTACACACGTAGGGCCGTACTCGAGAAGCCCGAGTTTTCAACCTACGCCCATTCCTGCCAGTTCGCCTGT
This sequence comes from Ancylostoma ceylanicum, assembly GCA_000688135.1. NCBI lineage: Eukaryota > Metazoa > Nematoda > Chromadorea > Rhabditida > Ancylostomatidae > Ancylostoma > Ancylostoma ceylanicum. Next base: position 53,345 of record JARK01001363.1, on the reverse strand, counting down.
ACATACAGTGCACAGTTATTATAAGCAAATCCGAGCAGATCCGTATATTTAAGACCAAATAATGCATAGAATAGATATATTCGACTTCGGAAATTCGGTACAAATAAGTCAAAAATTCGAACATTCGAAGAAGAGCTAGAAACTCAGTCCTCGAGAAATAGTAATAACAGATACGCGACCATTTCGTTTCTGAACGCATGAATCTTCTGAGTCGGATCCAGAACTAATAATTAAACCAATTAGTTAATTTTTTTGATTTTCACTCAGTCCAACGTGTGGATCAGTGATCACTTTTCTGCTACTAACAGTGACAGACGCAGGGTTTCCCCAAAGAATTATGCTACCGAATTTTCAGGAATACTTTCAACCACAGTTGGAAATTTTGTGTTAGTTTATTTTTGAATGTGGACTTTTATCATCACTTCCAGGTATTCTAGTCCTGATTGTCTTGCATCGAAATAACTTCTTTTTTTTTTTTGGGGGGGGGGGGTTGTATTTCTTTACCGGGGTTCCCAAGATGATGGAGTCACAGTCCTTTCCTACGTTCCTATCCAGCAGGGAATTTCTGCGTTCATCACTCTTTAGCACTAGTAAAAGTGAACATTGTTAATTGATGTAAATAAAAGTTGAGTCTATAGGTAATTAATTTTATTTAACTTTAACCTGTTTAAACTATTTTTTTAACTTTTTAAAAAATTATTTTAATTTTACGCAAGAAAATTAGAAGCTTATTTAAATCTTGAGGTAGCCTCCATTTTCATTTGGCATTAGATGCAGCCATGCTAAGTTTTCAGCTACATATTACACAGAGAAAGGTCTTCCCAAGCGTACACATGAGTTTCCGGAAGGACCCATTTCTTCCCCTCATTTACCCACATATGGTAAGGGTAACGAAGCGTGCAAATAGGCGGAATCCCCCTATGAGCTTCTACAGTCTTCTTCTTATAAAATCGATTCATAACATTAGTGATTTCATTGAATGGTCTTCATGGAAAATCCTTCACTAATGGATGCAGGCGTCTGACGCACGACTGCCGCACGCATGATGGTATGATTGCTCTGGAAGGGTAAACTGTTAGCAATAATTTTTGAATCTGACATCCTTATTCATATAGAAACAAAATATGTCTCCCAAAAAAGGAATACGGTGCAGCAGCCACGGTTCAGCAGCGGACATCTAGGACCGCATGCATCACTAAGATTACCCGTGGTAAACTTGTCAACGCCACACACATTTATCCTTCGATAGCACGGGCATCAATGCGTTTACCCAGAGTAATCTCAGTGATGCATCCACGCTCCGGTCCTATCTTTTAAGGAACTGTCAGGCCGAGAGATTTCACTTAGTAAATTGCGTAGGTAAGCTTGGTCCATTTCGGCAATTCCCACTACACGACAGTCGTCGTGTATACCATTGGCATTGCTGATAAGAAGAAACCAGTAAGTTCATGGACGGGGCTCGGTCACAGGGAGTTACTGATCAATAACAAGTGAGGAGGCTCAAAGCAGAGAATGTTCAGTAGCACGTTCGAGTCAAATGTCTGCCTCGGTGAACTCATGAAGCATACCACGCATCCCCGCATATTGTCTCTGTGTTATGAGTCATAACACAGGGCTATGCATCAACAAGAGGATGTAAAACGCTCAACGAAGACGAGTGCAGGACAAGTTACTTGTCGCTTCTCGCATTTCGTGAGGCCAGCTGATTGATCAGCTTGAGGTAAGCAGGAAGGATCCACTTTTCCGGCGAGTTTCTACCAATCAACATGTTTACCTCATTCCTGTGAAGACATAAAAATCTTTAAAAAATCCGGAAAAATCCAAGCTGATTTGAAAGCGATATGTCATGACACATGTTAAATCAGTCAGATATCTCCTTACGTTCGTTCAAGCTCCAAATGCTCTGAGCTACCGGAGGTCAGGGACCTCTACTTTGACGTTGTAAGAACTCTCCGACATTGTTGTGGGCAGTGCCGAAGTGTTCTCGAAAGCCCACGCGACGCTTCTCTGCGCTCTCCGCTCGCAGAGAGTTTGCGTCCCGATCCGAGCACAAGAAGCAGTGATAGGACTCTGGACCGAGCATTATCCGCGGTAATGCGCTCATCGCGTCGAAAACCATTGCGATGGGGTCACAAGTCGCTGAAATTTTTCACAGAGACAACATGAGACTGCCTGTGGTGGGATTCATAAATGTTTTAAGTCATCGCATTCTCAAAACAACGAAAGGAGTAAGTTTGTGGCTCTTTCGAGCATACTGAGAGAAAACTTATTCATGGCGAAAGAATACACCGTATGCGTAAGCAGAAGTAGGGATTTCCGGAAGGTTTGCTCAAACTTGAAAATTTTGTTAACGATTTGTCCGTCCAAGGTAAAAGGCGAGAAAGGATTGAAACAAGGATGTACACAGCAAATTCCCTATTGTAAAAGGTATCAGGTTTATGAGGAAATATTGCATCATTTTCTTTTTTTTTTAATTCTGTCCAATCGACAAGTTGTGAGATAGAGGGGTGTGATATATAGGACACAAGGCTAGGATTCATGAACGCAATCCAAGCGAAAGCAGGTTAGCAAACCACTTTTGCGTCCTGCGTCTCTCCACATTAAATAGTCTATAGAATATCCTGTCATCCTGACCATCGTTGGTTCGCGTGGTTAACGTTTCATGGATCCCAGTCCAAAATGTCTTTTCTGAGCTATTCCTCAAGAGATTTGGGAAACTAGTCGAGTCATCGGTGTTATAAGCGCTCAAATTATCAAAGACACTTTCGCCAAATTTCTTGCTCCGAGCTCTTACGTGATAGCTCTGAAAGAGTCTTAGCCAGCAATACTACATACCCGATTATGGCGAATGCTACAAAATATTCCACAGTTACCCGCTGATCCACTAATCTTGTGAGGAGATATGAACTGTTTATAGACAACTACATTCGGGACAACCTCTGGTGGTCCCTCTACTCAGGACAGCCATAGCTACTACCTGCGCAGGCCACGTTTAAGTACTGGTTAGTGGTACATAGTGGTACTGGTATAAGTACTGCGCTAGGATTCATGAGCCGTTTAACCACGCAAACCAACGATGGTTAGGGTGACAGGATATGCTATAAACTACGTAATGTTGAGTGACGCAGGACGCAAGAGTTCGCTGGTAACCTGGTTTCGCTTGGTTTTGCCTAAGCCTGGTCAGTCTGTGTGACACAGTGATGGCTACCAGTATAAAGGATAAAGGCTACGTATGTGCGTAATAAGCACTTCCCAACGATAAGCCAAGTGCAGCAAATGATTTGCGGTGGAACTTACGGAGAACGTAGGGAAAGAGTAACAACCAAAGATGAGTGTATACAAGGTTTTCAAAACAAGGATTTTCCCGGATAACGGTCCGAATAACCCGTAGGCCAAAATGACCGGAGAACGGATACAGGATGATGGATAACGGCTAGAAGTTCCTCGTACGGGACAGCACGCACCAAGGAAACGTAGAAATCTCAACAAAAGTCTTCCTCTCTGGCCATGAGCAAAAGGTCTGTATCGCTTTCTCATACTTTATTCCGAGAATCAGAACTACTGATGGAACCTGGCGGAAAACGCGATTGAATACGTGGCTCAAATTGTTTTCTGTAAATGAGGACTGTATATCGGAGAAAAAGTGCAAATAGAAAGCAATCATTTCTCCCTTATCCGGACCGTTATTCAGTGCTAAAGGCCCGGATGACTATGGATAACAGCTACGCTAAAAACTAGGGATAACGCTTGAATGGCTAACCGGATACAGATAATCCGCTCACCACTGGTGACAACCAAGAAGCATTTCATTGAGAACGATCAGGGTAAGACCATGTATGAACTCTAAGGAAACAGCATAGATACAGACAAATAATTTCATTTCTCGAGCGCTCAACCTTATCTATTTTGATATATTAACAGTGCGCAGCCTTTTTTAAACTTTATTTTAAACTTAATGTTTATTTTTCATGCTCACTTGGAAAACATCCTCCATTTTATTTATTCATTTATTTAAGTGTAGCAGTTGCCCATTCAATTCAGGATTCTATGGAACCTCGCTATCGCCACCTGTGAAGGATCTAGTAACACCTGTACTCACAATTCATGAGTATATTCTAGGAGGCAGAAAGCACCTGAACAAGCCAAAGAGTGCGTATAGACGTGAATACTGTCGAATGATCGTGTATAACAGCGAAAAGAAGTCCAGGAAGAGGTATAACAACACGAACGGGACGGGGGAACACCAACCACTCCATGCTGCCCCGACAAATAGAAAGCGGCGAAGCTTTGCTTTAAAACGCCACCAGATGGTGGCCAACCTCGCCCCGCGTTGACAGTCAAACATCACACTGGGGACGACCGAATAGTTCACAGAGCTCAGAACTAGAGTTCAGCTAACTCAGTGCTAACAAATTAAACGACATTCTATTCCTTTTCAATGATAAGTACAAATGCTGTGGAACATTGTACAATACAACACCTTGTATGGAACTTTAAGAAATGGAGCTTGCAACTGTCCCTGGTTATCACGGAGTTTAACTCGAGCTGGACACAAATCAAGCCAACGTGATGAAAATGACAACTGGTTGTAAAGCGGGCCCTGTTTGTTTTTGCGTGTCCGCCACGACAAGCCAACATCTGGAGCTTCTAAGCATAGAGCGTCAAATACATGGTGGTTCAGATATGGGAATTCCTCAGATTATAACGGACGAGTAGAAAACGAAAGAAATTGGTAATTTATTGTAATTTCACTAGCACTGTTTTTATTTCACAGTTAACTGTTACGTTTATTTATGTATCTATTTATTCTACTTTACTATTAGTTCACTATTGCTTATTCGATTAACCATTTCGCGTAATGGCTGATTAAACAGTAAAATTTCCGCTGCGTATTTGGAAAGTCTAGGAACCCGGAGGACCCTCTGAAATTCGGTGCAAATTGGTACCCTTGTACGGAATTAGGAAGTTCCAGGTGCGCTTTCGTGGAAGTCACCGGATTTATTTATTTATTTATTTATTTTTATTTATTTATTTATTTATTTATTTATTTATTTATTTATTTATTTATTTATTTATTTACTTGTCGGCATTCACTTCATAGACAAGAATGAGACAACGCTAGACTGGAAGTAACTCATCATAGACAATTCGCTCCACTGCATTCATGGAGCGGAGGGAGGGGGGAGGGGAGGATGGATCGCTCGGTTCGGAAGGGCAGTGGCCCGCAAAACTGCAAGTCCTCGACAGGCGCAAATGAAGAACTCCGAATACAAGCTTACAAGGGAAGTGCAAGAGGCGAGGCTGGCAGATCGGAATGAAGCCTATCTGGCTTAAATCCTTTCTTGACAAGGCCCTCCATCATATATTTCATTTTTGCCCAATGCGTTTAAAAACAGATATGGCCGAGTGGGGAAGGTGCTGAACTGTAGGCGAGGGTCGAGGGTTCGGATCCCGTCATGTGCATCCGTTTTGCATTTTTGTTTTTATTCCTTCTTTGTTGTTGAAATTAACTTCAAATGATTAAAACATAAAATCTATCTATATTGACAAGATTTTGAGATGTAGGGGACTATCAGTAATCAGAACCCAGCCGAACACACAGCCACCTGCATTAGACCATGTTGGGAGTTTTCGTGACATTATCACTTCTCGGGGTTATAACTCAAATTTTTCCCACTCTCATCATAATGTTCGAACCCTCACCCTTCTATTTTATAGCGACTAGAAGGACAACTGTACGACCAGTAGACTACGTTTAATATAGTGTAGTTATTCGTGGCTGGTACATCAACAATGATAGGTTCCATGTTCTAATCTTTCAAATTTCATTTCAACAACATAGAAGGAATGAAAAACAAAAATGCGAAAAGGTAGCACATGACCGGATTCAAACCCTCTACCCTCTGCCTGGTAGTCCAGCATCCTCGCCACTCAGCCACCCTGTCGCTGCCGTACGTGTGCTGCAATGCGTATAGCAGGGTGGTGAGATATCTGTTTTTTAGCTCTCTGGGCAAAAATGAAATATATGCTGGAGGACCTTGTCCAGCAAGGATTCAAGCCAGACAGGTTTCATTCCGATCTGCCAGCCTCGCCTCTTGCACTTCCCTTGTTAGTAGGTCCGCCAACGTTCCCGAGGTCCATATTACGGAGACAGGGGCAAAGGTTCTTGGTCGACTCATAACTATACAGAGTGAAGAGCCTATAGGTTAGCCGTTATCGTACAATGCATTCAAAATTTTGTAGCTCCGTGGCGTTTCTCACCCCGACAGCAGGGTAATTCGAGGTGCGAGCCAAGTGTGAAGCGCCTTTCGCTGATTTTTATCAAACCTGGCATACCCCACAAAAGCTATGATGTACTCTTATGGGTCCTTGATTAATTGCAAGAGTTGGGAAATAAAATTTATAAGTGTTAAGTTAAAGTGGTAAGGTAATATGATTAATAATTTTTCACAAAAAAGTATAAAGACAACCATTTCTCTTCGAAGTCATCTTGAGGCTTGTTTCAATGTGGAAGCGACACCAAGAATATCTTCCAAGGGGTTTTATCCGTGGAATTTTTCCCAAAGCTAGAAGATCATAATGTGGAAAGTAGGGGGCGCCATTTTTCAGAATCAAGCTTCCTTCTGTACGAAGCTTCTCGTCGCGGACCGATGATCGCCACGTGTGTGGGGTGGACGTTTCTCGGAGATCATGTAGTGAGATCTGGCACCAGCGCTGCCAAAGGGGCTTCACACTCGGCTGGCACCTCTAATTAGCCGGCTGTCAGGGTGAGAAACGCTACGGGCCCAAATTTTGTTACGTGGGTGTCCAAACCGGTGAGGATACAGAATTTCTGATTTTTATTATATCGTAATTTATGAATTTATGTTGCTGGTTGTTTATGTTGTTGTTGTTCTTTTTGTGTTATTTTATTCTGTTTTATACACATGTGCATATGCTTGTGAAATAAATGATAAGTGATGACTTGTGCAGTTGCTGTGGTGTGGTTTTTATAGAGTTAATCTGGAAATTACTCACAGTTCACTCCAAGTTTTGACACAGACATTTGATGTGCAGAACAAACACATAGATAACATACCAGGGGAAATTTCAGCTAACGTTTAGGGTTTTAGTTTCCATTGGCGACTTGACGAAATTCTCTCACGCTACTCGGTACTTCACTGAACTCAGCCAGCAAAAAAACCCAGCCAAAAAAATCTCGAAAATTTTGGGCCAAGTGAACACGTGAAAATCATCTATCATTTCCTTGTTAGTAGTAGTAGAAAATTAGCAAGGCGTAGACCTGTTCTCGAAGCTGACATATTGAAAACGGGATTATTTGGATTTCTAGTCACGAATTCTTCATCAGTTTTGTACGAGGGCGGGTTGAAAAGTTTCCGGAATGACAATAAAAACGAAACAAATTGAATCCACCCAACAATTCATGCATATTTTTGCCCATTCCCATAGAAGTCTAACGCACTTGGTCCAATCCCTTTCAAGCCATCCGTTCTTTTCCTCCTACAATTCACTTGGCTGAAGTACACAAAATAACCGCCTACAGCTGAATTTCGCTCGTCGCTTAACCATGTCCTTTTCCTAGACAGATGAAATTTGACTTCTGCGGACGAGCAGGATCACGATGAAGCCAATAAGGAAAATAAGCAGATGCTGAGAAGTTTCTAGTCTGATTTTCACAAGTTTCTGCCGAGGGATAGCAGTTCTTAGAATGGTCACACTATCATGGAGATACAACGCTGTTTTACTTGACTGGACGAGGGCACTTCGCTAAGATTCCAATCACAAATGCTCCCAAAAATATTGGTCGATACAGCAAAATAACATCTTCTCCAATAATCAGCGGATTTCCCTCAGCAGGAGCGAAAACAGGTACCATCACCACTCCACCGCAACAAATAGACCCTTTCTTCTTTGGACCCGATTTTGTTGTCTCATCCAAACTTTTGAATACTGTCACTTGACTGAAGGGTAGGACTGAACCTAGGACTCATTTGCAATCACGGTTTTCCTTTTCAGTCCGAAGGAACTATTCAAAACAAGAGGCGGAGTTTCTCGTTGGGATACTTTCTTATTAGGATTGTGGAAATGCGGCACCGTTCTTTCAAATAAATTTTCTGCACCCATTATCTCTTGTGGAATAGAGAATTATTGTACATAGGAGATGCTCAAAACCTTCTCGATTTTGTGCACTTTTAATTGCCACCTGCAAAAGCGACTTCAGGCATTTTATGTATAGTCATTTGAACAGTGGTCTTTCATCGACATTCTGCGCTTGGTTCACTTTCTGCTCGCGTATAGCTACGCTCTGTTTTCCTTCAATAACTAAGTTTGTGAAATAAAGGTGATGAGGTGCTCAAACCAGCACCATGATGCAATTTGAATTCCTTTCCGCTTCCCCCTTTAAATAAAAAGATTTACTAATCGCCTTCGTGTGGTGTAGTGGTAAGAGGCTCGCTACGTACACATACGGTCGATGGTTCGATCCCGCGCTCGTGGCCAACCAAGCCATCGATCCCTCCGGGGTCGGTAAATGGGTACCAGAGGAGTCTGGGAGGATGAAGCACTGACTTGGTTCATCGGATGCCCCCCGCAAGTCACTGTATAGGGCACATACTCATTCAACTCCTCTACGATGTTCAGATGAAGTCGAATGCGTGGCGCATCCCACATGACGGGATTAATCAACGCCGACCACTTTATCACTTTCACTTTTATTAATCGCCTAAACTCCGTCTCTATCAATAGCTGGGTGCATTTCAAGTTGCTTGAACTAAACTGCTTGTCATAACCAGAATTTTCGTCGGATCGATTCCACTTTCTCAGCATTTTGATATGGAGGATTTATCAATGCAAAGCCATAAAAATATTTGAAAAACAGCAACTATTGTGGTCATTCCGGAAACTTTTCAACCCTTCCTCGCACGGCAGCACTAATTTTGTAGGGTACGGTATTTTTATGTAGATTTGTACGTACATAGCGAAAAAGAAAAGCTCATAACGCTTTTCGCAGTAATTTCCAACAAAAACAGAGGATATCTTCGAGACCAGCGTCGTCAACTTCACATTACGAGACATATCCCATTTCACGGGCCCAGACATCTGGTATACTATTTTGCTCGTCAGTTTTCGAGGAAATTGAACAGAAGAGAGCGACTTGAAGCTGTACGACATTTTTGACAGAACACCTATGGTGGAAATTACAAGGGTCACTCATATCGCTTAAAACCAGAAAAGGCAAAAACAGCCGCTTATGCTGGATCGTTTGTTGCTAGACCAATACATGTGTTCGATCGTTTGTTGCTAAATAAGTACATCAGTGAAACAATCTCGATGCCAAATTATTCAGGTGGAAGCGATCTTATTCTTTCCAGGCTCACCTAGTCGATTCCTTGCAGGCTGATATACCAAACTGATCGTGAGCTATTTTCCCTTGCACAATTGAATTGCATCCTCTTCCCTGCAAAAGGGAAGCCAAATGTATTACTAACAAATGTCGTATCTGTTTTTTTTTTTGTTTTTTTTTCGTTGTTTTTTACTGCATGTTTTAGAAGTGCACGTAGTGCTTGCTCATAGGCTGCCGCTATACTCCTCGAGGAGTATAGCGGTTTCGGTCGCCGCGCCGCGGCGACACTGGCCGTTGTGCGTATTGATCGTGGGCGGCGCGTCGCTGGCGTGGGTCGCCGCCGTCGCCGCTGTCGTCGACAACGGCGACCGACCGTCGCCGCTGTCGTCGACAACAGCGACCGACCGTCGCCGCTGTCGTCGACAACAGCGACCGACGGTCGCCGCTGTCGTCGACACGCCGTCGTCGATCCCGATCGACGACAGCGGCGACGACCGCCGCGACAAACGTAAATTTTGCATCCTCAAATTGTTTTTAATGCTTCTATACTCTTGTTTTGTGCTTGTGAATGTGTTTGTTCGTTCCGCAACTGTATGATTCGTAGTTTTGTTGTGTTATTGGGCACCGGTTTCTATACTTCTTTTTTGTTTGCGTTTTCTTCGAATTTTCGTTGATTTCGTATTTTTTATTTTAGGTAAGGCCCACAATCGGTGACGGAAGGACGGGCTGGAGTGAAGAAAATCTTTTTAGAAAAACTTGAAGGATTGCAGTTATTCCTTGATGTTCTGAGCCTGCGGAGTTGTGGTTTTACTACCTGATTTCAGAACACTCTGAGTTTCGCTTAGTCTTCCGGGTTTTTTTTTTGTGCTTTACACGTGACTAATTTTTTTTTGATGCCCTACTGACAGGAGCTTATTTTATGATTGTTTTGCTGTATGTTATCTATGGTTAAAAGGAGAAACACGCCATTTTGTGCCGAAGTCATATTTCCTCTCAGGTTTCTGCTGGGAATGCTCACCGACGGTGTTTCGCCTCTTAACCCAGGCACACAGGAAAACCAACATTGAAAAAAAAACCCTGCTCGAGGCTCTTCAATAGGGCACAGAGGGTCTATCAAACAAAATTTAGCGTTTGAAAAAATCAAAAAGAACCGAAATTGTTAATCTGAACTCGAATAGAGTCCTAAAAAATAATAGAACCACAAATCCGCAAGTTCAGAACTTTCTTATGGAAAAGCTGCCTCATATATCCACTTTTCAAGTTCCCTTCACTCTAGCCAGTCGTTTCGCTGTCTGTTGTAGGTCCTACCTGGAAAGAAAATCACTAATTCAACGAAAATGCGAAGAAAAAGCAAGCGTAAGAGAGAAGAGCGGGAGTAACGGACCAATACCACTTTAAAACAACAAATTAGACAGTTAATAAACAAGTAAATACATTCACAAACACAAATGAGCGATTGAAAAGGTTTAAAAACTGCTTGGAAATGCAAAACCTACCTTTGTCGCCGCCGTCGTCGATCGGGATCGACGACGGCGACCGTCGGTCGCTGTTGTCGACGACAGCGGCGACGGTCGGTCGCTGGTGTCGACGACAGCGGCGACGGTCGGTCGCCGGTGTCGACGACAGCGGCGACGGTCGGTCGCTGCTGTCGACGACAGCGGCAACGGCCGCGACCGTCGGTCGCCGTTGTCGACGACAGCGGCGACCGAAACCGCTATACTCCTCGAGGAGTATAGCGGCAGCCATAGCTTTCCATGGGATATCGGTAGCTCTTCCCACAAGTGACCTGTAGCTCCCTCAACATCGAGGTTTCCACAAAGCACAAGGAAAGTCTGTATTTTGGGCGTGTGTAACGTCGGGATCAGTGGACCTACAGCATTCGCACTTGCAGAAAGTGAAGAAAACAAAACGCACTCTCGCACCTAAAATTCTTCCTTATTCAAGTCTGCTATATCTGCGGCAACAGCATGGTGTAGTAGCAACTCCGTAAGAAATTTAATGTCTATGGGAGAGCGTTTGCCCAGCTCTACTTCATGATGCTTGGTTTTGTGAGCTTTGCTTCAATTTAGTGGAAACAGTCGAATTTGAGCTCGAGTTTCAGTTCATTGCACGTGTTTCCGCCAGTGCTGATCCGATCCATTACGTGCTATCGATCGATATATCGATTGCTTGGAGGAAAACCAGTAAACGAAAAGTTTGCCCCGACATTCAGTAGGGGATCGGAAAGATCTCCTTGAGACAAATCGAATGGTAACTAAATCGATTTGATTGGAACAGTTCTAAGGAAGTTATGGCAAAGCGACGGTGACTCCGCGGAGCGACCGTCGGTTTTCGACATCCCGTGAGCGGTATTGTATTATGCAGAGCAAGACGAACTCAAGCGGGGACGTAGGAGTGACCTACGTAGAATGGCTGAAACTGGCGAAGGACCTCAATATCAGTGCTCGTCGCCACTGTGTAAATTCTGCCACATACAGACTCAAATGTCGGTAAAAGTTTGATTTTGGTGAAGATTTCGTCACTGTAACCCACTCAGCCGTTGAATGTGACTACGGTGGGATCAGGGATTTCGCCTTATTGAAAAGTCTCACACAAATAAGCAGGCGCAGTGGAGGAATTATTCGCTTTATCTATCACCGGTGAGCAGATACACTGCCTGAAAAAATAGGAGCTCTAGACGTTACCTCGAAAGAGCTTCCCAGAAAAGGTCAAAAGTGATCACTTTTTGGTCAGTACTGCATGCATCCGTCTTGTAGAGCAGATTTCTTCTTTGCTTCTAAAGGATTATAGGACCTCTCTCTGAAACCTTGTGCAAGTTGCAGGCTAAAGTTGGCCTTGTAGATGTGCTTGCTCAAGGTTATGCGGCTCTTGAGTGTCTAAAGGTATATATCGTAGGCCCTGGAGTTCGTTTAAAATCTGATTTTTGAGTATTGAATATATCGTAGGCCCTGGAGTTCGTTTAAAATCTGATTTTTGAGTATTGAAAGTCATATATTTAGGAAACTCATATAAAATTTTGGCACTTTTGTCACATCTGCAGGCAGCTCATATCTTCCAAAATAGGCCTGGAAACTTTGTGGGTTCTCTGTACGGGGTGGACCAAGAATACCTCTAGAAAAAAGAGCAGGCAGAGCAGAGACCGAGCCACTTCTAAAAGTGCTCTAATGAGAAAACTTAGTTATAGTTCTGAGAGTAACGTTTGGTTTATACCAAAATCTATTCATGATTTTTGGTAGCCGCTGTGTAGCAGTTCAAATTCGTTTCTCAGATACATCTGACTTCTGATTACTGCCCATTTTTCTAGAGGAAAATTTTCAACAAGAAAAACGTTATGAGTTGGACAACACAAAGAGCATGGAATAACCATGCGATTTTCTTCCGATACTCCTCCTAATCATTCTTCGTAGGAAAGGCAAAAACGGTATTTCTTGGGCTCTGAAAACTGCGTGAGCAATTGAGCTCTTTTCAACGATTGTGACTATTTTGCAGGCAAAATCGCCAGAACAATCCGCATTTTTCAAAAATGGGTTTCAAGGCCAACTCCTCCAAAGCGAAAGCTTCTTGTAAAGCTAGGATTCAACTCGGAAATACTACACTTGGGAAATCCTCTGTCCGACGAAACAAAAATGTACAAAAGATAGGTTTTTGGAAATATTTGAGGAAACCTTGTAGGATAACTTATGTTACTAAAAATATATGAAATGTGTGGATCACTCATGAAACAAGTGTTTTTCAGAGGTGCAGTTAAATACGTTAATAATTAAATATATAAATATGCAACCTGGTTTATCACAGAGAACACCGTGGCGTTCTTATCGTCTCAAGTTTGACGTTATTTGCCAACTTCGCCATGCGCCTCCTCCTTGAATGCGCCGATTCTTGATCTATTGCATCAGCTTCTCTCATTTCCAGCAGTCATGTTGAATAATTAATTGGTTTGACTAGCAATATTTAGCTCCTTTACATTAGGATCCAGCTCTTTCCACTGGATTTTCCAATCTTGAAGTAGGGTAGTTTACCTCAAACTCTATTACACGATATTTGTATCTAAGAAAACCATGAGAGTCTTTAGAGTGAGTAAGAGAGTCCAAGAAAATCTGGAGAATAGACTGGCGTAAAATGACGTGAACGGTTTTTGAAACTCTCTAAACGACCAAAAACCAAATTGTTTGATCAATGGAGAACAGGTTCTGCCGCAAGGAATGAGCTGCCTCACAAAATTACGCAAATGTATGTGATTAAGAGGCATTCCTTTTTACAACCAGCAGAAAAAAATGTTGAAATTCATAATCTGATGATCTATTGAATCTACTGAACAGCTTGGGCGTCTTCTTCTTGTTTGTTAACCCCACACGCTTATCATTCTCGACCCTTGATTCTGCTCGTAGACCCTGTGGTTTTTTGTAATCGATTCAATGGCTCGTATAACGTTGGAGAACATCACAAGCTATTTTAGGAAACTATGCTTCCTACTCATACATCACTATGTGTTCTACTACTAATACCATGCACCTTGGCCTACAAAATGGTGTTATTCGTGCCAAACATAGCAAACAGTCAGGTAGGATAGTTTCGACCTTTTCTATGGTGATGATTATTTTTTTATGGTGATGATCGCAGCCGTTTTAGGTCATTTTCAATAGCCGTGTGGCAGAAACACTGGCCAAAGCAGGTCATGACGTCACGATGGTGATGATTTCATCGATGGACGATTTCGATTCTTCTGATGTGAAGATCATGAAAGAAGTCAAAAGTACGTAGGTTACTAGCTAAATGAAAAAGGTCAGTGTATTTAACGTGCATGTCTGAGTACATGGACAATTATCAACTTTATAACGACAATTATCAACTTTATAAGGTAGTAATGAGTTGTATCAAGTAGTAAAATATGTCCAGCAATCTTTTTTTTTTTGAAATTTTTCTCAGGAAGGGAGAAAATGAGTGTCTACGTGGGGTGTAGCAGCGGTATATCTATCCAAACGCAGCATTTTTTCGATTGTGATTTCAGCCCATCGTTTCTCCTTATAGATAGAAACTTTTGTTCAGCTACTACCGCAAAAGTCTTCTGATTTCAAAAATAGTACCTTGCATTCTGATGCATAATGCTTGATCTATTTCATACTAGATGCGTGAATTCGACGTGCGTGCGTCAGTATGATGAAGCATGGATCCACCCGCAGCCTTGACGCAGCTCAGACGCGCGCGTTTAGCCACTCGCGATTTCCTTTCACTGAAAATGTGTATGCCGCGTTGACCGGTCCTCATGGAAATCCTAAACCATGCACGACTGACGCGCGCATGTTGCATAAATTGCTCTTTCACGGAATATTTGTGTTAATTTTCAAGCACCAATCCTAATGGTAATCAAACAGCGTTCTTCCAGTTCATCGAGTGAATGCTTCCTTCGGCATGACCAAGAAGGTTCTGGAAGAAGAGCATAGCAAGAACATATTTGAGGTACGGTCTTTTTCAGAAATGTTCAATTGCTAGTTGTGTAGTCTACAGTCACTACATTAGATCAACCCGATCTTCGAAATTTATTATACGTACATATGTGCATACATCAGTGGCGGACGCAGGGGCGGGCTGTGGGCGCGTCCCCCCCCCCCTCCTGGGAATGGGTTGTCGAATTTTCAAAATTACTCTACAAAATAGAAAAAACTTCGTATCAGTATGTTTTTTGTTGTTTTTGTTCATCATCATTTCTTAAACAATTAACATAATTTACAATGAAGCGCTTACTGTGTGTGTCTGTCTGTCTGTCTGTCTATCTGTCTGTCTGTCTGTCTGTCTGTCTGTCTGTCTGTCTGTCTGTCTGTCGCAGGAGGGGTGCACCGGCGCCCACAAGTGGTGATAGCGGTACGAGTCCACTGCTGCGGAAGGGGTGAGCCGACGCACAAAATGGAAGGAGACGGGTTCATCGCTGTGATGAGGGTGCGCCGCCGTGCAGACGTGTGAAATTGGAAAAATAAAGAAATGCACGGAGACGGATCCAATCCTACGCCAGGGGTACGCCACCATCCATTGCGGCTTTCTCTCCTACATGCCTTCTCTTCTCACCTACCCCTACTTACTCATTATTCCCTTCCCCACTCCCTGTCCTTTCCATTAGTGTCGGAATGAGCCACCTCCTTCTTTCTGTTCACATACACCACTAGACTCTTATCACTTAACTACCGCAATAGCCTAATGAACATAAATCATTCCAAGTGACCATTTGCACTGAATCGGTCACATCTAAATATTCGTAGCCCCTAGGGTCTACAAAAGAGCATCAATCTGCGGAGATGAGGGAAGGTTGATGCTCTCCTGACGGATTTGAGATATTTTCAGGAGAGCGTTGAAACTACTCAGAACCTTCGGGACAAGTTGGGAACAATTCCTTAGAAACAGCTTGCAGACAAGCTTAAATATACTAGTTTGCAAGCTCTTGCTGAAAAAAGCTTGCAATCTACGATGACGTCATCAACAACCAGGAAAAATAGTTGTCGACAAGCTTTTCATTTCACAACTATTTTACTACAAAGTCGAGACAACTATTTTACTAACTTAGCGCTGATACACTTCAATTACCACACAGAAATGAAAGATTCCTAAGGATGTGTTAGGGCATTTTAACAGTCCCATGTAAGGAGGAACGGCAGATATCCTTGCACCTTTACTCACAGCGTGCGTTGTAACTTTCAAATATTTGTCTCGATTTTCCGAAACTCTTCAGAGGAGGAGGTATTCGAATCTACTCTCTATCTACTTTTTAACGCCTTTCTGTTCGCTAATTCCATGTTACCGACAATATCGTTCCGTTCAAATCCTTTTAGGGCAGCACTGGAAATTGATTATAAATCACTATAAAATGGTTAAACAAGAGATTCAACAAGACTGATTTATTTTCTCAGTATTTATTCCGAAGCATTGAAGGCAAATGCTCAAATTTAAAACTATTTGAATCAATGGACTATCCTGAGTTAGAAAAACTCGAAAGCAGCTCAAACAGCGTAATGCGTCAGATTGAAACCCTAGCAGCATCTCCCCTTACCTGCCGCCATTCTGCCCTCCATTGCTGCTATGGGGAGGAAAGCTTGAGCAGAAACTGAGGGGAGCACAGCAATATTTGGAGGGATATGCCGCTAGGGTTTTTACTCTGGACTGCGTTGGTGCTGCACGGTTATCAGAGACTCGTTCCGGGCATCTATGGTAGAAACGATTTCATTTCGAATTTTCAGCCTCCTCAAACAATTACGGACCTTGGCTGAGTGAAGTTCGACTGCGGAACGTAATGCACTAATATGAGCGGTTCCCAAAATCTCTCCAATCACAGTGAACTATGGGAATTAGAGAAGCTATCGCATTTTACTGCTCCGGCAAGCTTAGAGTCTTGGCTGGGTTGTGCCACACAGTTTGTAGACGTTCATGAATGCCGCCAATAAAGATGCTGTATTTTGAATGAATGTAATCCACAAAACATTCCTGTTCTAACGAGTTGACTTCGGAGAACAACTATTTTACTAGCTTTTCATTTTCCAATTATTTGTTGAGGAAGTGGTCAGAACAACTATTTTACAAGCTTTCCATTTGCAACTATTTAGCAAGGAAGTGGCAAAAAATAGTATTTTACTAGCTTTCGAAAAACTAGTTTCTGATGCGATCTGAAACTGATAGTTTTTCAAAAGTTGGTTAAATAGTTGTTGCAGAGGTTCTGAGTATATGAGAGGAATATTGGTATCCCGCAAAAGGTTGTCAGTATTTTCTTTCTGTTAACTGTAAAGTATGTGAGCGAAGCGAGCATCAGTAGAAGTTGGAAGTCCGGCTTCAGTCGGACGGCTAGACTGATCGTCTATAATATTACATTATTATTAGTTTCCTTAAGTCTTCATTGATGGCGACTCCCATGAATGATTATTTATTGGCAACCTTTGGGGCTCTAACACCTTCGTCAGCCCTACAGTATGTTCCAAGATGTATACTAGCATTGTTGTTAACAATGACGCTATGCTTGACTGTGCTAGTAAACTAACCGGGCAAGGCGGCAAGAATGACAAACAGCACAATACAAAGTCACAACACGAATGGGAGCTACAGAGAATGCGACATTAGCGACAGAACCACAATCAATGCCCATTCTACGTGAAAAGCCTTACAGTATCCATGAGCTCATCCCTTTTGTTTATTTCGGGCATTATACGCCTTATCGCAGGAGCCTCAAGTAGCTTCCTTTCCAATGTGTTTTCTAGTGAGCGGTGCAAAACTGTGACTTTGAGTCCGGGCGGATCTTCTCCCGTGTGGCCTGACGTCCGATGGTGACAATGGCAATGGCATGTATACCGTTCCTCGCAACTAGCAAACTTTACTTTCTGTGCAATACCTACAATGTAGCAATTGTACAATACGTATAGTGTATATAATCCGAGGTGGCCGACAACCGCACCGCATGCCATGTGTCGTGGCCCTCTGCTGGTAGCGTTCCAGCGGCCGACCATGATAAACGATAAACGAAACTCACCGAAGGTAGTTACCGGCGTCCATCTTTGATGGACGATCAACTGGTCGGCCGCTGAAACGCCGCCGGCAAGGGGCCTCACTGAATGGCATGCGGTGCGGTTGCCGGCCACCTCGGAATATACACACTATACAATTGCTTCGTACAATATACCAGCACCCAACCTCAGGAACTTGCTAGCATCTTCGCGGATATACGAACAAAAATGTGGCTGAAGCAATTGTAGGTACTACACAAAAAGTAAAATTTGCCTGTTGCGAGGAACGGTATACATGCTAACATGTGAAGGATGCGGTGAAAAGTACGTTGGAGAGACAGCAAAACCTCTTCACGCTCGAATTGACGAACATCTGCGAGCATTGAGGAATCCTGATTCCTGCCCAAAAGCAGTTTCTTGCGCCATCGAACGTCGCGCTACACGAGAGAAGATCCGCCCGGACTCAAAGTCACAGTTTTGCACCGCTCACTAGAAAACACATTGGAAAGGAAGCTACTCAGAACCTCTGCAACAACTATTTAACCAGCTTTCGAAAAACTAGTTTCAGATCGCATCAGAAGCTAGTTTTTTGGAAGCTGGTAAAATACTATTTTTTGCCACTTCCTTGCTAAATAGTTGCAAATGGAAAGCTTGTAAAATAGTTGTTTTGACCACTTCCTCGACAAATAATTGGAAAATGAAAAGCTAGTAAAATAGTTGTTCTCCGAAGTCAACTCGCTAGAACAGGAATGTTTTGTGGATTACATTCATTCAAAATACAGCATTTTTATTGGCGGCATACATAAACGTCTCCAAACTGTGTGGCACAACCCAGCCACGAGTCTGAGCTTGCCAGAGCAGTAAAATGTAATAGCTTCTCCAATTCCCATAGTTCACTGTGATTGGACAGATTTTGGGAACCTCTCATATTAGTCCATTACGTTCCGCAGTCGAACTTCACTCAGCCAAGATCCGTAATTGTTTGGAGAGGCTGCAAATTCGAAAGGAAATCGTTTCTACAATAGATGCCCGCACAGGGACTCTGATGACCGTGCAACACGAACGCAGCCCAGAGTAAAAACCTTAGCGGCATCTCCGTCCAAATGTTGCTATGCTCCCCTCAGTTTCTGCTCAAGCTTTTCTCCTCATAGCAGCAATGGAAGGCAGGATGGCGGCAGGTGAGGGGAGATGCTGCTAGGGTTTCAATCTGACGCATTACGCTGTTTGAGCTGCTTTCGAGCCGCACAGTTATCAGAGGAGTTCTAGTTCAGGATAGTCTATCGATTTAAATAGTTTTAAATTTGAACACTTGCCTTCAATGCTTCGGAATAAATGAGACAATCAATCAATCTTGTTGAATCTTGCTTAATCATTTTATGGTGATTTATAACCAATTTCCAATGCTGCCCTAAAAGGTCTTGACCGGAATAATATTGTCGGCAACAAAAAGTGGATAGATAATAGATTTGAATACCTCCTTCTCTGAGGAATTTTTGGAAATTCGAAACAAAGATTTGAAACTTACATAAAAGTGATCTGCATATCTACCGCTCTTCACTATTTGAGACTGCTAAAATGCCCTAACACATCCTTAGGAATCTTTCATTTCCGTATGATAACTGGAGTGTATCACCGCAAAGCTAGTAAAATAGTTGTCTTGACTTTGTAGTAAAGTAGTTGTAAAATGTAGAGCTTGTCGCAACTATTTTGCCAGGCTGGTGATGACGTCATCCTAGTTTGCAAGCTTTTTTCAGCAAAAGCTTGCAAACTAGTATATTTAAGCTTGTTTGCAAGCTGTTTCTGAGAAATCCTTGTTTACAACTTGTTCCAGAGGTTCTGAGTACTTGAGGCTCCTGCGATATAGCGTATAATGTCCGGAATAAACAACAGGAATGAGCTCATGGACACTGTAAGGCTTATCACGTAATAAGGGCATTGATTGTGGTTCTGTCGCTCATGTCGCATTCTCTGTAACTCCCATTCCTGTTGTGACTTTGTATTGTGCTGTTTGTCATTCTTGCCGCCTTGCCCGGTTAGTTTACTAGCACAGTCAAGCATAGTGTCATTGTTAACAACAATGCTAGTATACATCTTGAAGCATATTGTAAGCCTGACGAAGGTGTTAGGGCACCGAAAGCTCGCCAATAAATAATCATTCACGGGAGTCGCCATCAATAAAGGCACAAGGAAACTGCCGTTGCAAATGAGGCTCCGGGATAGCACAATTCTACCACATTATCATTAGTATTTTATCAATTTGAGTTGAGATTCTACTTATTCATTGCTGAATATTAATGTATTGTACTAATTTAGCTGAGTGATTCTTGCCCTCATGTTGTTACTGATTGTTTTCCAGATTCTATGTATTGTATTGTAATCTTATATTGTATCTATAAATCAGCGTGGTACAGCCACGCTGCCCGCAAAGAAATAAGTGAATAAATAGATTTCATCTCCCGCAAAGAAATAAGTAAATAAATAAATTTTATCTATCATCCAGGTCCCGAGAACGACGGAGGTTTCGCCCCCCCCCCCCCCCCATCCTTACAGACAGTCCTTGTGGAAGGATAGACGGATTGCGCGTGCGATTTCTAGCGTTGCAGCTGCAGAATCGCGGCGTGACCTACTTGACCCTCTCAGTTGAAGCATGCTCTCTCCGCATTATTCGCTCAGTCCCCGCCGCGATGGTGCAGTCACACAATCCTTCTATTTTTCGATGAAGACTGTACATGTTGCAGTTCACATGATGCAACGCCCTGGAGAAAACTGCCTGATTCTGTTCTGTTCTTTCAGGATCTATCTATGTGGGACCCCAGAATGCATGAGAACATGAAGCGGATGACAAGCCTTCTCACAGAGTCATGTAGAAGTAAGACTCTTATAATACGTCCTTGGTTTCACTTTTAACCAAGTAAGCGAGTAGTTCCTCATGATGCAGAAAACAGGATGAGGAGTTTACGGAGCACGCGTTAATTTCTTCACTTGCAGAATTAGCAGGAAACAGGGAATTCCTTGACTGGCTGGTGGTTCAAAAATTCGATCTGGCCTTCTCCCACATGTATGATGTGTGCCCAGTTGCACTAATTCACCACGCGAAGATTCCATCATGGATTTGGCTCAACAGGTCCGTGAATTTTCAATTCATTTTCGATCCCCACTCCTCTCCTTATATTTATAGTGGCGCTCTGATGGATTTCGTAGCTTATTACATGGGATCGCCAATTATTCCCAGCTACATGCCGCGTAGGTTACACCATTATTTTATTGCTGCTTTTTATTATCGTAGAAAACTTAAAGCGTTGATTAGAAGTTTTCATCCACTATCCACTTATTTCAATGCCTGAACTCTTTCAGCGATGATCATGGAAAGCGCTGATCACATGAATTTTATCGAAAGAACAAAAAGCTTGATAGGGCACACTATACTGCCCATTCTTTGGAAGAGGTGAAGCATACAGAACTTAAACAATTCGCTATTCTCGCCTTTTTAGTCGGTCTATTCATAAGTGTTGCAAGCCAGAAAGACCGTTTCACACGAGCTGTTAAGTTAAAATCTTGCAGGATGTTTGCGGATGGCGAGACGGCTATCTTCCGAGAACTGGTTGACCCAAACTTTCCCGACATTGTAGACTTGGCAAAGGAGTGTCCCTTGGTAAGCCGGCATTCCAACCAGATGGAGCAAAATTCAAGCTCCTAAACGGGATTTATAGGTTATGGTGAACTCGAATGAACTGTACGACCTGCCTCGACCAACACTGGCGAAGATTGTTTACATTGGCGGAGTTGGAATTCAGGAGAAGGATGCTAAACCACTGCCTCGAATAAGTTCATGCTTTGTTTGGATTTTTCTCGGAGCTTCCTCTCTTGCAGCGGTGATCTAACCCAGCAAATCAAACTTGCCCAGCAAAAAGATTCAAGGTGATCGTGCCCCCTCGCTTCCGTATCGTAACTGTTCTGTCGTGCCCCAGGGTCCGTCGGCGGTTCAGTGGCTTGGGTTAAACCACGAGCTCGACTGGCCGCGGCCGTGGAGAGTGCGCTTCCTTACCTAATGGTGGCCTATCCCCCACAGACGTACCCGGCCGGAAACCTAGGATTCCGCTTCCTGTCTTCCCGTCTCCCTCACAAGGCCCGTACGCTGTGCCCCCAACTCTGGCCCCGCCTACATGGTGAATATTGACTGGTAAGGAGATGATACAACATACTACGTACACAACAGAACACAATAACTGGTATAGTTTAATGCCATAAAACACACGACATCAATCGATACGAGACGATCAATAACTGGTACAGTGATGATGGTGGGGCCAGCTTAGATAATGGTAAGTGGTAACTGGTATTGCTCGCGGAGCACGGCGTGGTATGCCGGAGGAGGACCTGCGGCCCCTGGTACTGGTAAGCACGACGACAACATCACGAACAACACAACGCGAGAGCACTGGTGGAACCAACCGTCCGGCATGACAGCACAGCGACGACTAAATTCGAAAATCGGCCGCGTTGCACCGTCCGCACGCGGGCAGGCGTGGGAAACACAGTACTCCAATGTGCGCGGCGAGACCCGGCCTCAAGGGGCAGAGTCGCGCACGGAGCGACATGCTTCTAGTATACCTCGTCGACACGCTGGTTCTAGCAATAATTCTAAAATCCTCCTATATAATATTTCAAAACTGTCTCCAAACTCGTCATTCAAGATGAAGCATGCATCATTTTCCCGGCTAAAACCGCCAAGTCAAGCCGTGTATCACTGTCTATCCCAATGATTCCACAAGGACTTCTTGCCTAACTTCTTGCCGGAGGGGACCGCTCCGTCCAAATTGTCCGCGAAGTTTTTACCTTGTACCTCCCCAGAGAAAGGATTCCGCCATTTTTGTGACTCATGACTTTTTCTTTCGGAATCAGAGTAGAGAGAATGTCAAGGACCTGTATATATCTCCAACGCGACAGGCGAGGTGGTATATTGCCTTTAAGGGTTATTTTCGAGTAAGGAAATGGGCTCCTCAGTATGTTCTATGTAGAATTTTCAACAAGATTGTCCTCTAAATCTTATACTCCTCCATTCATCTGCCTTTCTATTTTTATTGGCTTTTGCTTAGTATTTAGTGCTTAGGATTCATCTATCAACTGCGCCAGGCAAACTTCCTACAATTCATATATTCTTCTGTCCCCTCCGCTTTCATTCACATTTTTCTTTCTGACATTTTAGGAGTTCCAACAAATTGTGGATGCTGCTGAGGGCCTAGTGGTGTTCACCTTTGGATCGGTAGCTGCTGCCCATCAAATGCCAATGAGTTGGAAGTTGGCGTTCATCGATGCTTTCAAACGTTTTCCCAAGTATCATTTCATTTGGAGATATGCGGGATCCGACTTGCAAGGTGAAGTGAATCTGTCTCATTTTATCCTTTTAGCTTATGTAGCGAGATGTTGTTCCATACACTAGGAAAAACAGTCGCATGCTTCCTTATGCTCTCTTGCTATGGTAGGTGCAGTTTCACGAAGCGTGGCGGAAGTACGGTATTACAGTGGAACTGATCACACACTCGTTTACGGACATCTAATACCCAGTCATAACCCTGGCCAAGCGCTGCGGGCTCATGAACTGATCCTTCTTACCCTTGCACACGGAAACATCGGTAGTTAAATCAACTGCTCATATGGGAGTTTTCACCTCTCGGATTACTTTCAGACGAGTTCTGTTGAAATTTCTTCTGACTTTTAGCTCTATTCAAACCAACGCACCGAAGGACCAATGAAGCTAATCGATACAGAACGACCGCAGAAGAGAATTGATCGATGACCTCAACCAGAACTAGGTCTGCTGCAGGCCATCTGATTAAGACGGTTCTGATTGTTCTTGTGAAAGGTTATCTGGATAGACTTCTGTTGTCGACTGCTTCGTAATAGTTTCTTTTTCGTATTGCCTACCGCTTACATCTAGCCGGACACGTCCCACACAATGTTGGGTATTAGATGTTCCGCAACCGATCACACTTACCCATACAGTTCCTGTCCAGTCGGGTAGCACGTGTGGCTTCATAGCGTCGCGGAAGCACAATCGTGGCGGGACCTATTCTACCTTCACTTGGAGCATAGCAGCTACGCATCCCTTGTCCAGGTCCTGCCGCGATTCTGCATTAGCGGAATCCGTCGACTTCTTGAGAAGAAATGTATGGATTAACGTAATGAAAACCGTAATATTTTCACGAGAAGGCTCTCGAGAATACATAATTGGGACCACCACTCTTAAGATATTCTCTGCTAAGAGTGCGTTGCTTTCCATATGGTTCCTTAAAATACCATGGAAAGCACTACGAAATTGAATAGCACAATACTGTGCGATTGTGGTCAAATGGCTTTTTTCGGAAATTTCGCAGATGTGACGGACATTATTCTGTCCGAATTGAAGACATGAAATTGAGGTGGAGTTCGCCCTTTGAGGTAGGAATGAAGTCCTATCAAAGGAGATCGAAAGAGATACTTTGAGGATTATTCCTTCCTTGGAATACTTAGATCTGTCTAGTAGCTTTGATTTCTTGCAGATAAACTCCCGGCAAATGTTCATCCTTTCAAATGGATACCCCAATCAGATCTTCTCCAGCACCCAAAGACAAAGGCGTTCCTGTCACATGGAGGATACAACAGCCTTCAAGTACGCAAGTAACAACATTTTGAGAGAAAATAGCGGTTGACAATAAATTTTCTCCAGGAAGCGATTTCTGCTGGAGTTCCACTTGTCACCATTGCACTATTTGGAGACCAGCCAAAGAACGCCAAAATAGCAGAAAGGCATCGATTTTCTATTAACCTTCGTAAGAGTGATCTAAGTGCGGACACAATAGCAGATGCTCTCACCAAGCTGTTCAAAGATCCAAGGTGACCTTTATCTTCCTCGGCAATAGGTCTCCATCCAACATTTCCTTTCAGTTATTCACAAAAAATCAAGAGGCTCTCACAAATGGCAAGGAAAAAGCCGGTCAGCGCTTCCCACTTACTAGTTTCGTGGGCTGAATTCGCTGCCGAGTTCAAAACGCTTGACAACCTCGTTCCCGCTGGGAACAAGCTCAGCTTCGTCCAGTACCACTCGCTTGATGTCATTGCTTTCCTTCTATTTGTTGTTGCGGCAGTTTTGTTTGTTTCTTGGAAATTATTGAAGTTTGTACTGTTGAAGTCATATTTCCTCTTGTTTCACTCAAAGAAGGTAAAGAAAGCTTAGCTGAATGCTGCTTCCTTATGACCTATAGTCAACTCAAAATGTCCGTAGACAAGAGTTGGGACCGCGGCGCGGTTTTTCTCCGCGTCTCTGCCCTGCATGCCACGCTGAATCCGTGCAGCAGACAGCGAGAGACCCGCGCCGCGGCCCCAACTCTTGTCTACGGACATTTGGAGTTGACTATACATATGTTGCGTTTGAGTTTCAACGTTGTAATGAATTGTATTTTTTGGCAATACATCTACCTCATGAATAGCTATCTAACTATTGATTAGTGATGCATTAATGATGTGGATTGAAGTCCTCAAAAATGATTTGCTCAAGAGTCTGTGCAAGGTTGTCTATTGCAAGAGCCGTTTTTTTTTTTTGAAATAAAGTTTTTCAGGACTGTTTCAAGAGAGTCCATTCCGAGTTCTGAAGAGTCCATTCCTCCATCGTCTAATGTTTCTCACCTAAAAAACGATGCAGTAGAGACTTACCATTGTCGATAGTAGCGGCTCCTCTCTCTCCCACTCTCTCTCTCCCTCTCTCTCTCTTTCTCTCTCTCTCTCTCTCTTTTGTTTTTCTTTCTTTCTTTCATTCATTCAATCTTTCTTTCATTCTTTTTTCCTCTTTCTTTCATTCATTCATTCATTCATTCATTCATTCATTCATTCATTCATTCATTCATTCATTCATTCATTCATTCATTCATTCATTCATTCATTCACTCTTTCTTCCTTTCATTCATTCACTTATTCTTTCATTCATTCATTCATTCATTCATTCATTCATTCACTCTTTCTTCCTTTCATTCATTCACTTATTCTTTCATTCATTCTTTCTTCCATTCATTCTTCTCTCTGTCTCTTTTTCCCTCCAAAATTACTCTGCAAAAATAAGTAAGAATATTGTATCAGTTCATTTTGATTGTTTATAACGATAAAGGATAAAGTGGTCGGCGTTGATCAATCCCGTCACGAGGGATGCGCCACGCATTCGACTCCATCTGAGAAATCGTAGAGGCGTTGAATGCATATGTGCCCTATACAGTGACTTGCGGAGGGCATCCGATGAACCAAGTCAGTGCTTCACCCTCCCAGACTCCTCTGGCACCAATTTACCGACCCCGGAGGGATGGACGGCTTGGTTAGCCGGGGGCGAGATCGAACCATCGACCGTGTGCGTGCGCAGCGAGCCTCTTACCACTGCGCCACACGCTTCCATTTGATTGCTTATAATATTTATGATTGTTTTAGGAGTAACCATTATTGAATATATAATGGTATGATCCATGCCTTTATTATTTTTCTTCTCTATCCAGAGAGACATCAGCAAATACGTGAATGCGTGCGTCGGAAGCACGAGTGCCGTGCATTCGGTATGAATTGCAGATGACCACTGCAGGAGCATTTTTCAGGAACAATGCGTATGCATCAACCTAGTTGTGATCACTTTTTCTCAATATCAGCTGAAATTTCTACCCTTAGCTTTTTTCAACAGAGTTCTATGTATAACTCCATTGGTCTGTATATACCGGAATACTAGCAGTGTACACGATACCTTACCTCGAGAGAGCCAGCGCATGAATTTTCTCACTAAAAGTCAATCCTAGCTCATCTTTCACGCTAGACCCTAATCCAGACAAAAACAGCACTTCAATCGGTGGCGGATGCGGGGAAACTGGACGAGGGCACGAGTGCACCATTTAGGAAGTATTCTAACCAGCTGTTTGATGTTCGTGACTTTCACTTAGCAGAACAGGTCGCTGCAGTATTGTTGTGCAGGAACAGTCGTGGGAATTGATTGTTCCTCCACATCGAATGCCATCACTTTTCTCCTATTTCTCACGATACTACATACGTATGTAGTAAGCCGCTGCTGAAAAAGTCTACTTCCCCCACATGTGCAGTGCTTTTCTTCCGTTTGTTTTTTCTTAGTGAGAAACAAAAAAAAACTTCTGCGAAAACGGTTTCGCACTATTACGCCATCACAATGTCCGGCGGAGCCTCATGCTTGTGTGAACCCGCTTTGCCTTGCGTGAATTTTGTCATGTATTTTACTTCAGTCTTTCTATAGTATTTATTTTTCTTCATTTTTGTGAGTATCGTTTTACCGATGTTCTATTAAGCGTATGTATATCTATCTTTACGTATATACTAGAACAAAATCGCAGTTAATTTTGGTCATTCCACAATTCTTCCACAAATAATATGAATGTGAAAAGATCAGACCCTGGTTTGCAGTCAAAATTAGACAAAGCAATTGTGAATCGCTCTAAAATGTCCCCCAAGGTTTATACTTGGATCAAAAAATTTTCCTTCCTAAAGGATGCTAACCTTCAAATGAGGAAGGATCTTACCTTTCAAATGGTTGTGCAACGGATTGCGTCTTTGAACTTTGGAGAAATCAAAGTAGTTTTCAATCCTGAGATTTTAACACAATTCCATGCATTCGAATTAGTGAAGCGGTGATGCTTTGTTGAATTTGTAAAAATCTCATCTCTATCTCAACTCCTGGAGCTCCTCACTTCGCCTTTTTAGAGGAGTCTTGACGGAACGATTCGGTGTGTCTATGTCCAGGACCGAATAAGTGCATTAGTAATATTTGCATTTGAAAATTCTATCCCGAATAGGTTGAAACTTTAGATTTCTCCAAGAGAGTCGGGAACAAGCCTTGAGGATTGAAAAGAAGAGGCTTAGCGCTATCTATTTTTTCAGCCCTGGGATTTTTTTGAATCAGATTGTGAACTAATAATTGGATTAAATAAGTTGTTGCAGTTGTTCGATTATTTCGGTCCTAAGATAAATATAGTATCTGCCCCTAATTCGTGACCGCCACTTGCACATGCGATTTCTTAGTCCTCCATCTTAAATTGTTGTTCAGTATGAAGACTGTTTAGAATGCATATCACTGGCGGACACAGGGCTGCCTCAACCCACCCCCCTTACGAGGATGGGTCGCCGAGCGTTTGAAATTACGTTATAAAATGCATAAAAACTTCGTATCAGTATATTTTTGATTGTTTAATTTCATTATTATTTTAAATGTTAATACGTAATTACGTAATCATTACTACGTAATTATTTGCCATTACAATTTACACTTTTATTATTTTTATTTTCCATCCGGGTCTCCAAAATGTCGGAGACCCCCACTTTTTCCCCACACTCCCTCCTTCGCCCACTTTCTGCGTCCGCCACTGAAGCACACGTACAGTGAACTACAAACAGTCGTAGACAAGGGCCGGGACCGCAGTGCGGGCACTCTGGTTGTCTGCTACACCGAGGCGGCGGGCCTGCTTGGCAGAGACACGGAGGAAAACCGCGCCGCGGTCATTGTCTAAAACCGTTTGGAGCTCACTGTATGCTATGAAATAATTAGTATAATTGTTCTTTCAATAGTAATCACTGGGAAAGCTCACTCGTTTCCACCGCCGCTCGATCGAACCGCTCAAGCCGCAATTTGTTCCACCTTGGTAGCGGTGACGTTCTTCTACTGCATTAACCATGTTCCACTGCAATAGACTACTCCTCTTCAAAAAAGCCTGTTGTAACATCAATCATGTTCCTTGGCATTATGTCTCAAGGTGCTAATTGTTCATTCGACTGATACTCCGCAATGTAAGCTTTGAGTTTCAGCACCTAGTACACATTTATTCCAACATTTCTCTGGAATGTTCCATGTTAACAAACACTGTCGACTTTCGACTCACTCGACAAATTACTCGAATTGTGAACCATTCGAATGGTTCCTATACGAAACATTGGTCAAAATTAGGAGTAATTTGAATACTCGCTCGGAATCACTCGTTTAATGCCAACACAATTCGTTCATGTCTGTGAATAAATATAATAAATTAATTAATCAATCAATTGAACATTGATCTGTCACCAAGTCGTCGTCACGTCAGAAATTTATTGTCATATCTGTGCAACGCGACTTGATCTCCCTTCAGTGGACTATCGACCCCTTTTCCAGTATCGACTTTCTTGCTTGCCATCCATACATACCTTTCATTCCTAACAAGTTCGTTGTGGTGCGAAATATCTCTTGTTTTCCACTGAATAACGTTTTTCAACCTTCTCTTAACGCTCAGTTTTGCAAGAAAAGAATCCAGACATGCTCTAGCAGCTTATTACCTCCAGATGGTGCCCTATACTTTATTCTTCCTTTTGCTCTCACTATATTCCACTCATGGTTACAAAATGGCAATATTCGTGCTAGATATTTCTAATAGTCAGGTGGGCTGGAATTTCATTCGTATTTTTATATACCTCCAGTCATTACATTTATTCACTCATTTATTCATACACCAATGCGGTGCGCCAATCAAATGATAGTGGCCTGACTTCAGCAAGGACTTGGTCGAACTACATAGAATCTAAAAGAAAACAAGATTACAGCAACTCTCGAGTCCATTAATATCTTGTACACGTTTGGTAGTTATTCTGAAACTCAGTGAAGTGATGGATTTGACTTGTATGGAGGACGGTCCTTAAAAGGTAAAAATGTATGAAAAATAGGGTAAAATGAAGTCCTTAGAAGTGTATGAAAAATGAGCTTGCGACTTAAAAATCAGCGTTAACCCTTGATGCCGCTTCCCCATGGGCAGCTCCAATGTCTTTATTTATTTATTTATCTATTCATTTATTTATTTATTTATTTATTTGTTTATTTATTTATTTATTAAGTTATTTAGTTGGGTCCAGTAGTAAGACGAACGGTCTTGGGCAAACACTTCGTCTTACTACTAGACCCAACTATCCCTGTCGGCTTTCAACATATTACCCTGGTCATACTAGTGAGAACCGTGGTCGTCGATACGTCGAAATCCGCAGAATTTGCTGATGGAAGTGAAGAAAGAAAAACCCTTGGACAACTTGGGTAAACGCAGAAAAGCCCGCTGTCACAGGGTTGGTCAGGGCCTGGATGCATTATTTAGACTACCCGAGGAGATGTGTTGACGCATAATGGCAGATAAAATTGAAGGTTTCAGCACATTTACCCGGGTAATCTCACTGATACTGGCCCCTGATTTCCATCATTCAATTCATTCGGCCCCTGATTTCATTCAATTCATTCAATTCATTCGACCCCTGATTTCCATCATTCAATGGTTACAGATATCCTTTCCATTTGTTAACTTCGCAAGTACACCAATATCAAAAACAGCACATAGACCAAAACTATTTGACTTAGCTCACGAATATTCTGGTCCAGATAAATCTGTATTTTTGAAGATTGATGTTATGATCACTTCTATTTGTTTAGACAGGTGAATATATAATTAAATATTGCTCCAAAAAGTGCATCTAGAAATCCCGTTTCATTGCGGAGATTCTCGTAACCTTTCAGTTGTTGTTCAACGAAAGAGTGGCCGAGGAGCTGGCTGCAGCAGGACATGACGTCACAATGATACTCATGACCCCGCAAGACGACAGGGATAACACTGACATCCGAATTAAGAGCAGAATAAAAGGGGAGTGGTGTTCTCCTTTCCAGGGCCTGGATGCATCATTGAGATTATCCAGGGTAAACGAGTTAACGCCCTTGCCAACGACGGGTAAATTTGTGTGATGTTGACACGTTTACCCTGGGTAATCTCGTGTCTAATGTGGCCCGAAAAATCTATGATATTACCAGTGAGCTGCTGACAATTTTTGAAAACTAGCGACTCGCTTTTTAGTTCATGTTGTGAAAGCTACTGTGAAGTTGTCAAGAAAGGAGATGGAGGACAAGGAAGAAGAATTCATCTATGAGGTAGGCCCATATGAAGTATTTAGAATGGAGAGTAGCAAATGGGCAGGCATCACGATCCACATTCTTGCAGGAGGCACCCGGCTGGAAGATGATCGAACGACTGAAAATGCAAACCACTCTGCTTGTGGAGACTTGTCGAGGTCGGGGTTCCAACAGAGAAAGTGTAGCCTGGGTTCACCTCTGAACATGAGTTCCAGCAACATTAGAGCAGCCGGATTTCCTCGAATGGTTGGAAGAGCAGCATTTCGACGTTGCATTCGCTCCAATGTTTGATGTGTGCACCGTCGGTCTGGTGCACGCTGCGAAAATTCCCAGCTGGATCTGGCTTAATAGGTTGTTCTTTTTTTATATTTTCAGCGGGCATTCATCACCGCTATCCTCATGAAAAAAAAACTTAATCTTCTAGTGGGTCTGTAATGGATTACATCGCTTATCTTACTGGAATCCCTATAATACCAAGTTATGTGCCACGTAAGTTTCATACCTTTCATGCATTCATACCCTTTCAAATGAGTATTTTGTTTTGATACACACTATTATCTCACTGATTTGAAAGATCTCAATATGCATTCCTTAAAAAAAGGAAACTAGGTCACCCTAACAGAGAGACTACTGCCTGACAACAGTGCATACCAGTGGAGAACAAAGGGAGGGAGCGAGCTTGAGAATGGAATTTTCGAAGTTACTTCATAAAATAATAAAAAACGGCGTATTAGTTTACTTCTGATTGTTTATTTTTAATATTGTTCCAGACAAATATCGTTAACTATTCAATATTATAATCAATACTGTATTATTTTTATTTTCTATTCTAGTCCCCAAAGTGGCGAAGACTCCATTTTCTTTCCCACTTCCCTCCCCCGACTCATTTTGGGTGTACGCCACTGGCTCATGAATATATTTTGATGACTCCTTATTTCTATTGCCTAATTTTTGAATTCAGCTATGATGATGGAGGCGGCTGGAGACCTGAACTTCATCCAGAGGATAAAGAGCATGATTGGTCACGGTCTTACCAAGCTCATTTGGACGAGGTAAGCGTTTGGAAACCCTGCATCCCAACGACGGTCTGATCCGAGCCGAACGGAAAATGGGCGATTGTTTCATAGAATAGCAAGAAATTATGTATTATGTATCTTATCAATTCCTCACTCGCAACATTGTTTTAATCTCTACTTTTAGCTACATCTAGCTTGAAAGGTATTTTGAATGACTTCATTCTCAACGCATATTTTCATTTCTTTCCTTTTCTCATTTTCAAAGGATAACGTATTTGCACCCCGTTTTTTGAAAGAGCCACCACTTTCCTCCCACTCAACTCTCCCTAGCCACTGCTGACCAGAGCTGGGATTCATGAAACAATAACTAAACAAACCAACTATGGTTATTTTGACTGGCTACTCTACAGACTACATAATGCTAGAATATGAATATTCAAATTTACCTTAACCCTTTCTTGCTTCGAGTGACTTTTCCTCATATAATCTACAGTGCATTTCGCTAGATGTTCACAGAATTTACCCCTTAGTCGCGGTAGGATCTTCATGGATGTCGGAAATTTCATGGGAAATCCTAACAAGTGAAGTAGAAACGACCTATAAACAGAATTTTTTAGGCTCGTTGCTGTGCCACAAACGCAGCTCTTCCGTACCCTCATATCACCAGACTTTCCAGACTTGCAGGATTTGGCAGCAAAATGCCCACTAGTGAGACTACAGCGATTATACAATAATATATCATATTTTTATGGTTCTCATTTCATTATGTATTTTCTTCGTCTTCATTATTTTTTCATATGCAGATTCATAGCTAAAATCATTTTCTTCAAGATTATGGCAAATACCAATGATCTGTACGAACTGCCACGACCTACGCTCGCAAAGGTGGTAAACATCGGTGGAGTCGGCATGGTCAGCGATGTGAAGCCGCTTTCTGAGAAACTTCCAGAGGTGAGCGATCTCCTATTGGTTGTGGTTAGATGTGGTTTACGATAAAATCTACGTATTCAAGCGCATAGCGAAAATTATGGACAAGGGAGACGGTGCCATTCTCTTCTCCATCGGCTCAGTCGCCCCAGCGTACAAGATGCCTATGAGGTGGAAAAAGATTTTCTTGGAGACCTTCAAGCGGTTTCCAAACTACCAATTCTTGCTCCGATACGAGAAGGACGACATCAAAGGTGAATTGCGACTGCTTGGCGGTTTCATGTTGCAATTTATACCCAATGCGTGCGTGCGTTATGCGTGCGACTGTCTGATGAAGGACAGGCTGGGAAGTATTAGCTTCGATCGAAAAAGTTGAACGGCAGTCAAGTGTGTAAAAAGCACAAAAATGTTGCGTAAAGCCACAGCTCATCATTGCAACGTCATGCCTTTCTCAGTGGCGGAAGCAGGGAGAGGAGGGGGTGGGGGGGGGCGAAATTACTTCAGAAGATATTTAAAAACTTTGCCTTAGTTGATCTTTGACGATTTTCTATTATTGTTAGTTTCATAGCAGTCATTACTGGTGATTTAATATCATGTAATAGTTATCATACTTTTTCTATTATTTTGATTTTCCACTGGGCCCCAACAGAGGCAGAGACTACAAATTTTCCCACTCCCACGCCAAACCCCCCCCCCACCTTCCAGTTCCGCCGCCCACTTTCTGTTCTCACCACTGGCCTTCGTGCTTATTTTTGTACCCTTTACATGTAACCCGACCATTCACTATTGGGGATATCTGGGTTTTCAGATTCTCTTCGACTGGGTTGATTTTTTTTCCAGGTTTATTTTTGCCATACCCCTCAAATGACCCCTCCTTTGATGTTCTGGAAACAAACAGTGAAGGGAAATGAGCAATTTCCAAGATGTTACTGTGCAGCCAAATGTCAAGATGTGAGCTGCTTGTGAGCTACTCGGAGACAATGAGGAGTCACCTCCCCAAATTTTCCCGAAACGCATTCCTGTCGCAGTTCAGACGCAAGGGACGTACAGTCCATAAAAAAAATCGGCGGACTCCAGTTCGGCGGGCAAGGAGCGCGCGGCGCGGTCGCCATCCGATCGGCAGCCTGAGATTCTATGGAAAAACGGATGATCTACGATATCGACCGACCTTGCGAAGCGGCGCCACGCCCAGCAGGAGTCCGCCGATTTTTTTTTATAGACTATACGTAAGTGTTGACTCCGTCGGGTGCGCTCTCCATTTCTTGTGGGCTGCCGTGTTGATCGATCTTCATGAAAAATTCACCGCAAATAACTGTTAGAGCCTCACGCTCGCACGCACGAGTGCTTTAGGGCGATTTATACTATATGCGTGCGTTTGACGCACGTGCGTCTATATGATGAAGGATATGGCTAGTCGCATCGCTGAGGCAGCACAGACGTGCGCGTTTATGGTTCGCGGGGCCGCGCGTTCTTTTCATGTATAGTGAATTCGTTTCGACAGTGCATTTCCGTGACCGACTGACCCACCATCGATCCGGCTACGCTGACGTGCCTAATGATCTTTTTCCTACTACAGTTGTCCTGGAAAGAACAATATGAAAGGAAACAGTTGGTAAAACTTATTGGAGACACCGGGGCTGGGATTCATGAAACGTTAACCACGCAAACCAACGATGGTTACAGACTACGCAGCGAGAGGAGACCCAGGACGCGAAAGTTGGTTTGCTAGCCTGGGTCTGCTTGGTTATGCGTTCATGAATCCTAGCCCGGATTGATGTTAGATCACCTCTTTGTCCGACCGCGCTGCGTGCCCCAATGCCTGCAGAGCCGCTGTCACGGGATATGCACGGTCGAAGCGAAGCGACTGCAGTTGGCTGGTTTTCATGAAAAATCTTCCTCAAACGGATGCGTGCGTTTGACGCGTGACTGACGCACGCGCCTCGCATATACATATAGGTTGTCCTCTACCACATTTTGTACTATGACAGACTACAAAGAAAACAGCGTTCAAAATTTTACTGGTTGGCTCAGATCTGCTCCCTCCAAATGTCCACTTATTCACGTGGATGCCACAGACCGATATGCTTAGTCATCCAAAAGTTAGAGCCTTCATCACACATGGTGGATACAACAGCTTCCAGGTAAGATCCATCACATCTTGGATTTTTCCATAAAATCGGATTCTGCTGCGGAATTTTAGGAAGCGGTCATCGCCGGTGTGCCGTTGATAACAATACCTCTGTTCGGTGACCAATCGAAAAACGCCCGCTTAGCCGAACACCATGGTTTCGGTCTTGTTTTGCATAAGGGTGAACTTTCGGTGGAGACACTCTCTGGTGCTCTGGAGGAGATCACTACAAATCCAAGGTGAATAAATGACAGATATACATACTAAGCGAAAGTGAATCGTTGTTTTCAGATACATGGAAACCGCGCAGAGGCTTTCCAGAATGTTGAAACTTCAACCGGTCAAGCCTGCTGACCTGCTTGTGAGATGGTCTGAATTCGTCGCAGAATTCCACACTCTTGAGAATCTCGAGCCAGCCGGGATTAGGCTGAACTTCTTCCAGTACTATTCTCTCGATGTCATTGCTCTCTTACTCTCTGCTCTTTTGCTCATAATAGTGGTGGTTACGAAATTGCTCAAATGTCTCTTTACTCGGGTCTTTTCTCTTGTGTTCAGGTCGAAAAAGGAGAAAACTGCGTAATGTTCACCAGTAGGCTCTTTCAGCATTGCTCTCTGTAAATATATGCGGTTTACTCCCCCTAGCCACTTTCATTCCACATGCTTGTTGTTGTTATAAATGTTTTATTAAGTTGCTCTGTTCGAAATGTTTGTACATAACCACATGGGGATGCCTCTCCACCGACCTAACCTATCACATTCATGGAATTTCAACTCCGAATCTTAAGTTTTACTTGCGTGAAACCCACAGTTTTGTTGCAGTGGCGGACGCAGGGGGGAGCGAGTGGGAGCGCCCCCCCCCCCCGAATGGGTCGCCAAATTTTTGAAATTACTTTACAATACAAATAAAAATCTTGTATTGTTGGATTTTCATTTGTTTATTTTTGCTATTATTTTTCAAACATTGATTGCTTATTATTTATCATTAAAATTGATATTTTTAATAGTTTTATATTCCGTCTGGGTCCCCAAAACGGCGGAGAACCCAATTTTTCCCACGCCCCCCCCCCCCCCTTCCAACACTTTCTGCGTCCACCACTATTTTGTTGGAATTTTGCACGATCTAGGCTTCGATGTATCATTTGGGTTACCCAAAGTAAACGCGNCCCAATTTTTCCCCCCCCCCCCCCCCCCCCTTCCAACACTTTCTGCGTCCACCACTATTTTGTTGGAATTTTGCACGATCTAGGCTTCGATGTATCATTTGGGTTACCCAAAGTAAACGCGCTGACGTCCGTGTGATAGGTAAATTGTGTGGTGTTGACTCGCTTACCCTGGGTAATCTCAGTCACGCGTTCGGCCTCTGGAAGACCTTAATTAACAATTTCAAGTTACCTTGTTTTCCAGCTGTTGTACATAGGACAATGCAAGTTGGCTGAAACTTTCGAATCTCCTTGCCAGGAGAGATGACTATAAATAAAAAGCGGACAGGAAAATAAATAAGCGTAGCAATACGAAATTATGACATTTTCATCGAATCTTTTTTCACCCCAATCGCGTTTTCTGTTATCACTGCTGTTCACTGGCCATTTTCGAAAGGAACAATCCGCGTGCTGATAAGCAGGGCATGATAAGATAGCGTTTTCGTATATGTGGGTGCAAAAGATTTCATCACTGATTTCTTATTCACGTTTTATATTCACTTTTTTCATTGGGGAAGCTGTCTCATTTTCGTCGGCTATTTTAGCAGAGAGCTTCTTTGACACATTAGGATAAATTCTTGACCACGGTTGAATTTATTTTTCCTTCTCTCCTTCCTAACCTTTATTTATTCTTCACAAAGCTTTATTTATTAGATGGGCTAGAATAGATCACCGCTAGCTTCATTTTTATGAGTAGTTTGCAAAGTTGTTCAAACTTTTGAAGCTCTGAGCATATTCATTTGGACGAGTGATGGCGTGTCTGGTTTACCCATAGAATGTTTTGTTCAGTTTTCTTCTATTTCGGTCTTCCAAAAAACAAAGCGACAATTGGTGGACTTTCTCTTGCAGTTTACATCGCTTCAGAGAAACCGAAGTTAGCGGTTAAATTCGATCAAACTTTATTTTCAAATTTTTCCATAGCGAATCTTGTCTATAATCATTACATAATCCAGGCCCAACACTATGAACAATCTCTTCGTCCGCCGATC
This sequence comes from Ancylostoma ceylanicum, assembly GCA_000688135.1. NCBI lineage: Eukaryota > Metazoa > Nematoda > Chromadorea > Rhabditida > Ancylostomatidae > Ancylostoma > Ancylostoma ceylanicum. The sequence goes on along the minus strand of JARK01001363.1, from coordinate 16,335 downwards.
ACGCATTCCTTCCATGGAAAACTGTTGAAAAATCCTGTTTGTTCAAATAAAAACATAAATTTGAGTGGTCTTCTCTAGCTATATCAACAAGACTCAGTTTACTTTCAATTTCAAAGGAGGATAGAGCATAAATTCAGGTGAACTGCTAGCACTTCCCTCAACTCATAGAAAGCTGAATCTTTTAATAGGACTCAGGTGGAGAAATTCCAGTAGACCGCTTATTTTACATGTATTTGTTTCGGAAATTTATTTCCGAAACAAATACACGTAAAATAAGCGAAATCTACTGGGATTTCACCAATTTTCTCGATTCAAGCAGATTCCACTGGAACTTACATGTAAAATAAGCCAAATATATTGGAAACCGTATTTCGCGTAAATTCCCGTAGATTCCACTGGAATTCACACGTAAAATAAGCGAAATCTACTGGAAACTGCACTTTCTGTGAATTCCAGCAGATTTGGCGTATTTTTCGAATATTTTCGTGCTAAACTGTTTTGCATTGATTATTGCCATTGCGCTTTCGCCTTGAAAGATGAATTATATCTGAAAAAATTTCACAAATTTTACCTGTCAAGGTTACAAAAAAGTCGGCAAGCTTCACCAAAAATAAAAATATTCCATGTTGAATGACATCGACCACCCGGAGATCTTCGCTTATTTTCCAACAGATTTCGCTTATTTCTCGGGCGAAATTCACGTAAATTCCAGTGGATTTCGCCTATTTTCCGGAGATTTAAGCGTAATTTTCGGGCGAAATCGGGAAATATTTCGCAAAAAATAAGCGAAATCTGCTCGAAAGCGCATGTAATCTACTGGAATTTTTCCACCTAAAGGCTATTCGTTTTTTTTTTCTGTGGGAAGGTCAAGGTCACAATTGGAAGAAGTATCTTCTGCTCCCTGTGTTTGTATTCATGAACTTTATCTGTTGATTTACATTCTCTTCTAAACTGTACCAGTCACTCTGAAAGAAATGGTTATGCTCCTCCTGAGCGAATTGGCATTTTGCTGAGGAAACTCATGAAAAACTCAAAACCTTTCCAGTAGAGATCATTAATCTTAGCACTGGTGTAAACTGTTGCCCCCTTGTATTTCTATTTTTTAATGAAAAGACGCTCCTAAAACTAATGTTAGCACAAGTGCCAAAAAACTTGACCGTCTCATAAGCTGTGTATACTCGCGGTGCGGTCGATCCCAGATGGGTGCCTGTACAAGCAGCGGTCGCCCTGCGGTAGTTGGAGTTGGCGTTTGTAGTCGTGATGCGACCTCGCGAATACTCATCGCGCGCTTTGTTTATACTTTTTCCTCCAAAAATCAAGCGGTGGAAACAATTCGCGTCGCACCTGTTAGCACCAGCGATGCAATGTTTTTGCCGAATTTACATGCCGCGTAAACTCGCCAAGTGCTGAATGGTGCGATGGCTCGGCACGACATCATCGCTACCCGTGGCGCTGCGGACGTTGTGACTGAGGCAGTGATGCCATCGCCTTGCGATGAAGTATAAACATAGCCATAAGAGCGGGTGGATCACAATTTTCTCGAGATGTTCATGGCATGGATTTTGGTCAGGGTTTCATAAGACAGACTAATTCAGATGAATGGCTTAGGACAGACCTTTTTGATACTTCTGCTCTGTACACAATGGGTAGTGGCGTACAAAATGGCGTTATTTGTACTGGATATGTCAAATAGCCAAGTTAGTTCCATAACTTCATTTGTCTCATATTCGAAAAGTTTCTGCTAGATGATTTCATCGTTCTATTTGCACATTCAGCTTCTGTTCAACAAGAGAGTAGCAGAAACACTGAGAGACGCCGGCAACGATGTTACTTTAGTGTTAATTTCTCCAATTGAAGACAGAGACATCAGCCACGTCAAAATAAAGAGTGGTGTTAAAGGTATGTTCATAAGTGCTAAAAATACGTTATTTTCACTTCTTCACAATTCTATTTCCATTCCTTCATAATTCATAGCTCATAATTCTAGACTGTTTTTTTTATTCAACATCAGAGTTTTCTTCCTAAGTTGTCTTCATCACCTTTCAATTTGATTTCAGTCCACACCGTCCCGATACCAGTTGGTCTTTCCAAAGCGAAAATGGAAGAAAATCAGGAGAATTACGTGTTTAAGGTGAGCTGCTTTCGAAAAATCATTTTTTCAAAAAAAAATCGCATGTCCTGCGGACCATGCTGGACAACTTGAGTTGGACAAAGTTCCATTTCTAAAACGCCCGTGAATCCTGAGCTTCCTAGCATATGTGTATAGATGAGGAACGATGACGTAAAGGTCAAGGTCATAGAGGGGCAGTCCCCTCTCACATGAAAAATGACGCGATCCAATGTGGACTGGAAGCGGTATGATCCCAGTATGTACTCCCGTACTGTGCTGTGCAGTGAACCACGCCCATACTTTCGTGAACTGACTGTGTTTGTGTACGAGCCTGAGTCAGGATTTAGCCACTGTACACCAGCACACCAGCAAAGCTCGCCTTTTCCAGTGCTTGGGAGGCTCCGAAACAGCTTCCATTCACGGCTTGGGGCTCGTGCATGAGCACATTGACTTAAATCTATCCCCAAGAAATAGAAATAGGCTTTCTCCATAGGTTATCGTGGCTACTGTCTTTATCTAGCAGCTAATTTCGGCGTAAGTAGACATTTTTAGTTCGGTAACCAACTTGGAGTCGTACCTCAGAAATGTGTTATACCTTCGCGAATGGTTGTTTTCTTGTCACACTAATTGTGTTGGTGTATCGAATAAATAAATAAATAAATAAACAATGGCGAACTGCACAGGAGTTTTGGACGATGTATTTGAAAATGCACAAATGGAGTCCCCTCTTCAATGAAGATGACTTCATATTCTTCTGTAGAAACGCTTTGGATCCACAACTTCCGTTGGAAATGCTGCACTGACACGTTACATTGTAGCAACAGATTGGTTGTAGCTGATCCTCGAGAAAAAAATTAGAAAAACCTACATGTGAACTGACCATAACTGCGTCTTTCTAAAAGTTTCTCTCATTATCTTTGTCCCATACTAGGTCAAGATTCATCGCGAACTCACCATACATTTCTAGGAGGAAAGTGGAGCTGGGGCTAGTCAGACAATGTCAGTCAAAGCCGCGAAATTTGTCCAAATATGTGAAGGTGAAGCTTTTGTTAACGTACGAAATCTACTTCACCAGTACCGAAGCGTCTTGAACCAAGATAACTTTCAGAGACCCTGAAGAACAAGGGCTTCTTGAAGTGGCTGGAAACGGAAAAATTCGACTTGGCCTTCGCCCACATGTTCGATGTGTGTACCGTTGGGCTGGTGCACGCGGCTAGGATACCGAGCTGGATATGGCTGAATAGGCAAGCAAGCTGTCGTTTGACTTGTGGATTCGTTTTCCTATGACATGTATGATTTCCAGTGGTTCCATTATGGACTGGGTTGCGTACACTGTTGGTGTTCCGATTATTCCAAGTTATGTTCCACGTGAGTTTTTGTAATAATATAATACAAATACAAATGCTTGAAACAGGTTCTGGAAAAAATGTGAGCTTAGATAGCTGACATTGTCTGACTAGCCACGCAAGACACCAATTCCTCCGCCATAGCAATGGGAAAATCCTCCGGAATGATAATCCGACACTCAGTAGTAATATTAAAGGCTGACTATCGTATACCACTGCTCTTGAGTACACTGTTCGATGCGAGAAGGAAAATGACTCGTTGAAGACAGCACTGATATTTGATTAATTAAATTACTTGAGTGTGGAGCGTTACACCTGGGAAGGGCGGTGTGCTCGTGCTCAGAGATTGGCCAATCGGTTCAACTGGCCAGTCATGGAGCCCTGCTACTCCCCACCCTCCAGTATAACGCTCTACACCCAATTCAATTCATATTTGGTCCTAGGTAAAGCTAGCACTGAATTCGCTTCAGCAGGAAAAACCTAGACCGCTGAACGAAAAAAGTGGCCATAATCAGTTCAATTCATATTTGGTCCTAGGTAAAGCTAGCACTGAAGTTAAGCATCCTTTTCCAGCGATGATGATGGATGTGGCCGGCGAAATGACTTTCTGGGAGAGAACAAAGAGCCTCATCGGCCATGGGCTTATGAAGTTCTTTTGGAGGAGGTAGGACATTACGAATATCCTTAAGCTAACACACAGTTACATTGAACGAAGTAGACTATACCATACCGCTCACTTTCTTTCTTTCTTTCTTTCTTTCTTTCTTTCTTTCTTTCTTTATCTCTCTCTATCTCGAAGTTCATTTTTCGAAGTGTTTTTGCTTCGTACAGGTGGATTGCTGATCCTGAAACGGAACTGTTTCGTCGCCTGATACGACCGGACTTTCCGCATCTCATTGAACTCTCATCGAAGTGCCCGTTAGTAAGTCCATATGATTGGAATTCGCTTTTTCGAAAAAGTGAGACCTGCTCTCTATATCATGTATTAACGGTAAACTCTTGTACCAGAGTATTTGAGCTCTGTAGGAGCACTGCACAGCATTGGACCTCAAATGGCTGCTTATTTGGAACACGCGTCCAATATTTTTCTAGAATTTTTGTAGGTCATGAGTAAGTACATAGTAGCAATTACCCTGATATTAAGGTCATGGCAAACACCAACGATCTCTACGACATGACTCGACCACTGCTAGCCAAAGTAGTGAACATCGGTGGTGTTGGAATGGAGCTTGCCGATGCAAAGCCGCTTCCCAAGGTTAGGGATTAAGACATATAATATACTCATATACTACTATACATACATGAACTACCATACTAGTTACGTGCGCTCGATGTGCGTGCGTCTATGTGATGAGGGACAGGCCATCGCAGCTCTGACGCAACCTTGGCGCACATGAGACGCACACGTTTGCGTCCTTACGGTGGCCGCAGCACTTTCCCTGAGGACGCATATAACGCATTTACCGATCTCCATGGAATGTGCTCCATAAATGGATGCGTGCATCTGGCGCACGACTTACGCATGAATCTAGCATAGATTGTCCCTATTGCATGAATGAAAGCGATGTATTGTGTTAAATTAAAGGTCACAATTGCACCACACGTGGAAATTAATGGAAATTCGACTTAGGAATATTTCAGAACTAAATACTTAAATACTCAAAATAGCCTACCGTAAAATCATTGAAAACAAAAATATAGATTAAATTTCAATTACCTGGTGAAAGTTATTATAATTTCATTAATCGAATTAGATTAGTGACAGATTGGACGTGAAACTATGAAACTTCATGAAAAAATTGGGAAGTTGCTGCCTAATCTTAGGCCTCACAGCCACACATACGTAAGTAAAACATACTCTTGATATGGGTAGCTTCACGTACTAGAAGCATCTATTGCCACATTCTAATGAGATTAGTTTTTAGAATTTCGAAGCGATAATGTCAAAAGGCGATGGAGCCGTGCTGTTCTCGTTTGGATCAGTGACGGCAGCTCACAAGATGCCCATCGAATGGAAGAAAGCTCTGCTCGAGTCGTTTAGACTTTTACCAAAGTATCAATTTTTGCTGCGATACGAAAAGGATGATCTCAACGGTATGATGCTTTCATTAATCAGAGACAGCAGCGCTAAACAAAAGTTGATCTCTTTAAAGTTTTTAAAGTATTAGTCAAAGGTTAAAGCACAAAAAGAAGAGAAACTGGGATGACTTCGTCACAGATGTGAGGAAATCCTTTCAATTCATAGCCCTGGATGCATACTTTAGGTTACCCAGAGTAGAGATGATGACGCCCGCTTCAACGATAAGTAAAGTTGGGCAGCATCGGCACGTTTACCCAGGGTAATCTCGGTGATGCGTGCAATCTCTAGAGTTTTCACGAAATTCGAAAAAGTCAAAGATTTTACCGCAACCGCTTTACAAGTTGTATACAGACGATTCATTAGCCAGGCCTTAATTCACGTTTTTGTTTGTTTGTGGATATTTTTTATTTATTAAAACCCTCAATGGTTTTGAACTAATATCTTTTTTTAAAGTCCGGCCTTCCAAATTGCTTTTCCTCGACCTAGTCGCCATTTGTTTTCACAATATCGAGACAAACTTCATGATTTATTGAGTTGACCTCTTCTGTAATAGTTAAATGCGCTCCCACCTACAGCTGCCATAGTTTAGATTGTTCCTTCCTACTTATGTGGTTCACTTTTGCCTCATTTTAGAGAATCTTCCTCCAAATGTTCACTTGTTCAAATGGCTTCCGCAGTCCGACATTCTCCGACATCCTAAAACTAAAGCTTTCATCACCCATGGCGGGTACAACAGCGTGCAGGTACGACTTTTTTCCTCTGCAAGAATTCCTTGCGCGGTTATTCCCTCACATTCATAAGACATACTAAAGCAACAGAAAATACAACAGAAAATCGAAATATTGATCACTACTTCTTAGGAAGCGATCCTCACTGGCACGCCATTAATCGCCATTCCACTCTTCGGTGATCAGCCAAAGAACGCACGTCTTATTGAGCGGCATGGCATAGGAATGATTCTGCAGAAGGGAGAGATTTCCGTTCACACAGTCACGAAGGCTCTGGCGAAAGTTACTGGAAACTCGAGGTGGGCCAGTGATTCACTGCTCCACTTGTGCCCTTCATAAATCCACGTGATTTTATACGATTCTGCGTCAGATATTCCGCAAACGCCAAACGACTTTCAAGAATGGTTGACCGCAAGCCCGTTAGTCCATCGCATCTTCTGGTGAAGTGGTCGGAATTCGTGGCTGAATTCCAGACGCTGGAAAATCTCGAGCCTGCTGGAAATAAGCTCAACTTCTTCCAGTATCACTCGTTGGACGTGATCGCATTTTTGATCTCAATCACTGCCATTGTTCTATTTATCCTCTTTAAAGTAGTTAAATTCGCTGGTTGTAGGATATTTTCTTTCTGTAAGCAGAAGAAACAGAAAGCTGAATAGAGATGTGTCCGCCTTTCACTATGCTCCAATTTTACGTGTCAATAAGTATGGATAAACACAACTTGCTCATAGAATGAAAGGGAACGAAAGAATACTAGAAGGATAAAACAATACAGAAATGTACCGTCACAGCTATGCTAGAAGGAGGCGAATGTATTCTTGATCCACTTGAAAAAAAAATCACAGAGGTCTTAGACAAGCAGGAACCCAAAGTACATCACAACAGTGGGTGCTCTAAATGCTTCTAATCTGAAAAAAGCACTTTTGCTGGAAATTGTAAAACTATGTCTTTTAAACAATTGAATAAGTATGCCAACCCGTTACTCTTTCCTCAGAGAAAAGAGCAAATTATTGGAAGGATCTGCATCAGTCGCGCGACTATACAGATAACTCCAAACGGCCGTAGACAAGAGGCGGGACCGCGGCGCGACATTCATGGGGGTGTGTATCATCGTGAGGGAAAACGAGGCGTGATACTGTCCTGCAATTGGTTCATTCAAATCCTCGTCATTACGGCTGACCCGTTCCCTTCGCGCGCGATTCCACTATACATGACTATGCAAAAATTGAATACGACCGGGACGAGTTGATCGTAAAGGGCGGAAAGACTCCGCCTCGTTTCCTCTCACGATGATACACACCCCGTTCTTGGGTAGGGACACAGGATTGAACACAACTGCAGCTGATTCCACATAGACTTCCAAAAAGGTCCCATGTACAGTCCTTCTCAAAAAGATAGACGGATTGCGCGTGCGGTCTCTTAGTGGGTTGCGACTGCACCATCGCGGTGGGACCTACTCAATCCTCTCACTTGAAGTGCTCTCTCTGCATCCCTCGTTCAGGCCCCGCCGCGATGGTGCAAACGCGCAATCCGTCTATCTTTTTGAGAAGGACTGTAACTTACGAAAAGGTTGTGCCGCGTAACTATCAAAGAGGTTGTATGTAACATGGTAATTAAACCTGTCGGCTTTGAGAGGGTTTTACGTGTAGTGGGCGTTAGCGGCGGCCTTTCTCCGACTCCGAAAAGCACGCGTACCACCGCGACCGCGCCGCTCGAGCAGGAATCCTCTCCGGAACAACGAAGTATGGGGTTTTCTTGATATTAGTTAGTTTCGTTTTTGTTAATTAACATGAAAGGTGATGGACGATTATCAGAAAAACCCAGATTCCCCACTGCAGTGACGATTTCATTGTGAGCGACGCGTGCATTTCGAAGCCGCAGAGATGTGGAACAGTATATAGCGCAGCCGTGAGCACAGGGAAGGGACCTCTTCACCATGCGAAGACACCACACCTCCGAAACAAGGAAATTCTACCAAAAAAGAGCTAGGCTATAGACTGAAATAACGAAGATCTTCAATTTCAGAAAGTCTCGCATCACCCTCGAAAACGCCTTAGTCTCTTGCTACAGTGTGTTTAATCGGGGACATACAGTGAACTCCAAATATTCGTAGGCAAGGGGTGGGACCGCGGCGTTTTTGGGCAGAGACACAGGGGCTCTACCTGGCTGTCTGCTTCTGTCAGCAGCAGAGAACTCGAGTGCCACGTTCAGCAGACAAGCAGAGCCAGCATGCGGAGCCCCTGTGTCTTTGCGCAAGAATGCTGCGCCGCGGTCCCGCTCCTTGTCTGCGGTCGTTTGGAGTTCATTGTAGTAGTGAAGGTATTAGAGAAAGAGAGAACGCGAGAAATAGCGCCGTATTCGGAGAGGCAGGCGGGAAATGCAGATTATAGGCACAAGTGCTCAACTATCGTCGTGTTGAAACGGACTATATTTCTTATTGCTAGATTGCTAGTTTTGAATTGAGTTAGAAAAAAATTGAGGACTGTGAAGTTCACAACGTTGTTTCTTTCTCTCCCCATAACCTCACCACGTAACGGAATAGCTGCGCTAAAGGCCTAAATTTTAGCATGGGCTCCTGTGGTTTTGCTTACTAATCCAATATGTAGACTGTGTCTTACTGTAGGGAGATGCTCGCGAATCCTCGAATCTGGTCCTTATCTCTCACTTCAGAATTGAAAGAATCATAGATCACTGCTCGCTCCAAAACAGAGAAGAGCCACTTTTGGTTCAGAGTGAGAAAGGGTGTGTTCGGTTCACGAGCACAGCTCACTTTCTGCTAGATGTATATATTTCAAAGCGTCATAGTAGTACGCTATATCGCAGTGAGAAAAAACGGGGTCTCGAAAGATAATCCGTCTCTATAAAAGACATCAACATCCGCCGCGGCGGGGATGTTTAGCCACGCGAGGCAGATTTATCCACCGCGTGGGCAACAATTTGCCGGCGCGATCGATAAGCGGCGCCTTTTTCCAGTCCGTTGTCCAACGTGTTTGTCCTACTTTGCCCTGTACAATGCGTTCACACTTGAATTGAAGCTGTTTTGCACATTTTGCATCGTTTTTGTGTGGCACAACGTTCTATTCGTGGGTTCATGGTTGGTGAGCACTTGTGTTGTTTCAAACAGGTATCCATTACCAAATACAACGACTTTGGACCACCTAGTGGTCGGAATACTTATCCACTGCTGAAAAGAAGTAGAAGAAGTGCTTTGGGTGTTCCACGGAAGACGGGAAACTAAAGATATGACTGATGTTTACAACAACTCTTTCCAATTCTGCCCCAATTCATAGGTTGTTAGGTTCAATTTCCCTGTACTTTTAAGGACCCAGTGGTTTTAGACTCATTTCCATAGTATACCTGTGTTCCTTCCTTCGTCTCGCATATCGAAAACATTCTCTTTTTGCCATATAAACCATGAAAATAGGTTTTACTTGTTGTTTTAGATATGAGCCCACCTGCAGACCTCCACAGCCACAAGCTTATCGTTCGTCTTTTGGATCGTGATGAAAAAACCAGTGAGTGGATACACGTCCAGCATTCGTGTGAGGAGTTTCATTTCAAATTTCAGGAGAAAATCGGCCAGAAATGGGATTTGAACGGTATGTGAAGAAGAAGGTGAAGGCTTCAAATATGGTATCCATAGAAAACGAGCTACTCTTCAAATTGGTTGTTCGAAATTTCAAGGAGTTCAACGCCAAGCCTCCTCCAGGTACTCGCAAATTTCATACTTTTTTTTGCCCTTTTGTTTTACAAACGCTTATAGACCAATGTTTTTCGATTCCTAAGTGAAGCGTGGTTATTTGCTTGGAAGTAAGATAAACATGCACAGCTTCCTTATTCCGTTGTTCGTGATTTATTCCACTTCACATTTTATTCTGCAAAATCGCCGTTGTTTAATGTACTGAGTGCAACTGCAGGGAATGTGCTTAACTTTACGCGTAACCCTAAAAATTCGTGTCGCATGCCCTAGCAGTGATGATTCCCTCGTTTTATGGAAGTAGTTCGCGTCAAGCAATTAAGATTTTCGAATCAGGCATCGGCGTGTTTGTTCAAGGATGGCATTGTCCACAGGATTGTGGAAATGACTCGTCGCTGGCCGATTTTCTTGAGAAATTTTCTCCTAGACTTCATTCAAGTGAGTTATTTAATACGTTGACCAGGGAAGTCTTACTAGTTTTCCAATTCTGTAGCCCTAATTTTGTATTGTGTATTGTAACGATGTTGATAGAAGTGAATGAAGCAAAGGCCCAGTTTTGATAAGAATGTCAGGGAAATAGCAGTGGGATTAGCTGCAGCCTAGCTAAGTGGGCTACGGTTCAAAGTGGGTATGGTATTTATGTCCATCACCTAGAATAATCCTCCTAATGTACCAGCTAGGATATTTCTGGGATTCTTGGAGCAGAAAATCCAGGAAGGTGTCTTAATCAAACCGAAACTTAGTGATAGTCCGGTTGGACATTTGCTCCGATCCTACCCAATGCCCTGTGCATCAAAGTCCTTTGTATTTTCAAATGTGTACAGTCCCTCCAAAACGATGGGGCCGATGGGGTGGTCGGTAGATCAAGAGGCGGCACGGTGGACTTGGCAGCACACACCAATTTGACTAATTTGATGAGAATTTGTCGTTGCATTTGGTGCCATTTTTAGATATTTTCGAGTTTCTTCATTAGTTTTATCCCGAAGAGCCAAGTCGACCTGCGTCGTAGCCGCGTTGCCTCCGGATTTTCCGCCGGCCTCATCGGACCCGTCGTTTCGGAAGAACTGTATCTGTTCCTGTACTACACTAATCCTCTAATCTGCGAATCAAACCCAATCAGATGGCAATTTTAGTAGAAGTGAAAGCCATTTGAGTGACTTTGACTCCGTGTTAAACGGGCCAGACTGGTGGGTTGACATCTTCTCGTTTTCTTCTGTTGTAATTTTACCGTAAACAAACACGAGGTAGCGGTAGAAAACTACGATTTCCATGAGCAGGACATGAAATTTCCTAGTCGAGGCGAAGATTTCTCGAGAAGAACGAGCCGATGACGAGTCACCTTCTACATATAACTCTGTTATCTTCTTTTATTTGTGCACTTTTTGTTAGCGGAGCATGTTACACAATGTCTGAAACTCGTGTAAACTATCCACCTGAAGCAAATTTTCATTTTCAATACTTTCTACTACTTTTGCCTTTATCATAGTCATGCTAGTCGACTAGTAATGGATTTACTAGAGTTGCATGTCACCAACTTGTGTCCTCATTTTCATCGTGTAGCAGAGTTAAGTTCAAAATAAGATTGAGATCATTTAAGAGTATGTGATTCTACTGTGGTAGCCCAGAGTGCCGAGATTGCAACGCTGCAAGCGACCTGTGTAGAAAGAGTTTTGCTTTCTCATCATCGAACATAATGATCCATCTATTTTTGCTGTTGAGTACCCATGGATCGACAATTTCCGACTTTTTATTCGATCCAATCCGACCACCACCTGGCTTTTCGCATGTGTTAAACTGCATTAGCTTCTTTCTCTTGTGCTCACATTTGCTGGAAAAGTCGAAGATGTCAGCTTGATCGTGTACGGCGTTGAAACTGACAACAACACCTGAGGACCTTCTGCTGGTTGGAAGACCTTGACCTGATCTGGCGCGGGGAACACAGCTGCGGTCGTTTCGTTTATTATCAACTGGGTCCTCACCACCGCAGCAGATCATTTCGGCAATTGATCGCACGTCATCGATCCTATCAAAATAAAGGAAGTTGAACTGCCTGTCAAATCGGCTACACTTTATTCGAGGAATTTCCAAGACACAGTGGCTTCAATTTGGTTTACTGGGTAGATCAGAGATAGCGTGGAGAACCACTTTGCAAGAATTTCCTTCTTTGGTGCTCATCGCAACGACGGAACAACCGCAAGAATTTTACTCCATCATAAAAGAAAGGTAATACAAATTAAATACGATCACTTGCGTCCTGTCCCATCCCACTAGGTGTGTCGATGGGAAATCTCATAGATGTGATGACTTTGGTACCCATGGGTAGCAACGTTCCATATGGACGAACATTTTTTGTTTATTTATTCTGTACGCTGCAATTACAGCGTGCCTCAACGAAGAAACAAAATTTGTTAGTAACACTCCAGTGGTAGGAGAAAAAACATGTAAAATAACGAGATATGATATCCCCTACAGAAGGGCAGTTTATGCTAAGTGTATGCGTTTATGTGGTGAAGGATAGTCCCAGTCGCAGCCCTAACGCAACTCAGATGCAGATGAGATCCACATGTTCTGGCAGTACACTAGTTAGCACTTAAAGTCCTTTTTTTGCCTTTTTTAAACATTGCTTTTAGCGCTGATAGCTCCCTACTCTCGGGCTGCTGCTTCTTATCTCAAGAAGTGTTTGAGTTCTTCCTGGGATTTCTTAAATTTTCCGTATGGCGCAAGTTTTCTATTTCCTGTTCCGACCGTGCGACACATTCAGAGAACTTCAAACGGCCGTAGACAAGGGGCGGAACCGCGCGCGGTCCACTCTGGTAGCCGCTATACTCCTCGAGGACTATAGCGGCAGTGTCTGCTTGTCTGCTGCACCGAGGCAGCGGCCCTGCTGGGCAGAGACCCGTGGATAACCAATACATAGTGATTTCCCGCTGCCTCTGGAGGTGCAGCAGACAGCCAGAGTGGACCGCACGCGGTCTCGCCCCTTGTCTACGACCGTTTGGAATTCACTGTATGTAATTTCTTCCTAACGAGACAATTATTCACGTTTCCAATAATTAATTTAACGGACACGAACTTAATTCCACCTACTTCTCTTTCCAAACATGAGTGGCAAGAGTTTCGTTCATGCGTGGATTCTTTTACAGAAATGATGAACTAGTCGTTTTGTTCCTCCTTTTCAAACTCTTCCAACTTTATAGGAACGAGGATTGCTTTTGCATTTTCTCCCTAGTGTAGATATTTTTTGAACAAGCCTATGTTATGTTTCATGCATTTCCAGGAAAGAAATTCGGGAAATCGTCTCGTCAGCGTTTATTCGAGGAGTGGGCGGAGCAAGTAACCGCGCTTGGAATAAGCACACGCTCACCGGAGCAGATTCAAGAGAAAGTGCGAAAAGCGATTGAAAGATGTCGCAGATCTATAATGATAGAGGTAATCAGGTTTACTCCTATTTCTATTCCTTTTTTCTCTAAGAGAAGATTCAACTTCGTTTTCAGAGCAGAAGGCTCAACGGCTTGGTGGATGACAGTGCACTGCCGCTAATTGAACTCCCATACTATCTGAAACCTCTGAGGCAGGCATTGTTAACCGGAGATGATGGAGGCGGTTCATCAACCGTGTCGAATGAAGAGGAAAGCGATTCTTTCTTCGTAGACGTGAAACCTCTGCCACCCTCGGAGGAGTCTGCCATCACTGTAACTTCTATGTTACACACTCCTTCCAACTCTAATTCTTGTGATGCGGCCTCACCGGCGAGTGCGAGGTCGCCTCGCGTTGAACCACAACCAGCGCAGGAAGAAATGCATGTTTCCACCATATCGCCATTCTTCGCCGGCCCGTCCACTGTACCCGTAGAGACGGTGAAGAAGACCAATAATGAAACGTGAGTATCGATTTGTTTCTAGATATTTGTTCACTTCATCCAGGGATAATTCACAACATAGACTCTGGACTTTTGAATCATGTCAGCTCTTGGCTATCTCAAGGATGTCCATGTGTCAATGCATCATGCTGCTTCAGTGGCTTGACACGTTTGACCCATTAAACTCGACCGTGGGGCCTCTCCTGGGCTAGGACTAATGGACGTATAACCAAGCAAAACCAGGCTAGCAAACCAAGTTTTGCATACCGCGACTCCTAGACTTGTGCAGTCTTTACGCTAACCAATGACAGCGTCGGTTTGCGTGGGTAACGTTTCATAAATCCCAGCCCTGGTTGACACTGCGAGCTGGAATTCACGAAACGATAACCAATCAAACCAACGATGGTTAACGCGGTTGGTTCACCTACGGACTACGTAATGCCAGGAGACGCAGGTCACGAAAGTTAGTTATGCGTTCATAAATCCTACCCCCAGACTATTGACATCGTGGACAAGAGTTTTCCATGAGTTTTTGTCTATCCTGTCTGTTTGTCTACCATCTGTCTTCAGTGCTACCCTTGTACGCCTCAGAGATTACCTAGTGGGAAGTCCTGAAAAGTTTAAACATAGCATGTGGCCTGTGAACGTCATGAGGTCAGGTTTCTTATGCAGCGAACCCACCATAATTCAAAAGCGGCTATGCGTAGATGTGAAACACTGATTTATTGCTATCACATCACTCTGTCAGCACAATCGTGTGTTCTTCACAGTTTTCCCTTTCTATTTCAGTAAATGGATTTTTTTCTTTTAGAGATCCGGAAGCCGATATGAGACTATCGCTAATGGAGGCTGAAATAAAAGCTGCACAAATGAAGAAAGCGTACTATGCAAAGAAGATGCAGTTAGTGGATGCGCAGTTGGAGCTGACCATCCTGCAGATTCAACAGCAAAGGAAACGGGCCGCCAGTAGTGATTTGAGCAATGGGAAGTAGTAGCTGTATAGTTGTACATCAAGAAGAACTTGTACTTTCACACACATAAATACGGATATTGAAGAAGTGCATAAACTATTTGACACATTTATTCCAGATTCAAATTCACTACAAACAACATCAAAATGAATTCGGATATCGCACCTAACCAGGGCTTTCTTAGAGAAAACGAGTGGAGTTACTGCATAGTTAATATGTATTTTAGGGTGATTAATTAGAATTGCATGTTCTTGTGAAGTTCATTCTCTAAATGACACAGAAACATCTCAATGCAAAAGTTACCGGAAGTCAATATCAGTTGTCCCTATTCTAACCAGAGAATGACTGTTCTCTTGGAAGACGTCGCTGGTCCTTGCCTTGAAACCTTCAAACAAATTTCTAATGGTTCCGTTGCAGTTTTTGGACTTAGTTGAAGGAGGTCATTTTGACAAAAAAAGGAACAACAAGCTGCACTCTGATAGTGCCAATTCTGGGCTATGAAGCGTAAACAAGCACGATTCCGATTCTAGATATAGAGGAGAAGAATTGATGGAATTAGCACCCACCACCTTGTTTCAGTTGAACATATTCGGGACCGTATTCAAGATGACACAGCAGATATCCTCTTGACTCATTATTTGGTCTGTGATAGTATTCCACTGCAGGCTAACCTTTTGACGGAAGCAAAAATTCTATAATTAAGGCCTAGTCCCATGGATTTTTCCCGAAATCAGAAAGTGAGCATTCAGCAACGGGCGCGTGTGGCGCAGTGGAAAAAGGCTCGCTGCGTATGCACACGCTCGATGGTCCGATCGCGCCCGTAGTCAACCAAGCCATCCATCCCTCCGGGGTCGGTAAATTGGTGCCAGAGGAGTCTGGGAGGATGAAGCACTGACTTGATTCATCGGAGCAAGTCACTCAATACGGCACATACGCATTCAACGCCTCTACGACGCTTAGATGAAGTCGAATGCGTGGCGCATTCCAAATGACGGGATTGATCAACGCCGACCAGTTCATCCTTTCATCCAGCAACTCAGTTACCATGAAATGCTCTATGAATTGCTCGAATAATATCAAAAAGCAGATGGAAAGAGCGCTCATTCCCGATTCGCCCCTCAATAGGAAATGTTTTTATTCAATATTTCCGCACCTCAATCCCATAGTAGTGGCAAGCCTGATGATGAATGATTCCGAAACCACACATCGAAATGACGAACCAGAAACACCAGAATCAGAATAGGAACAGCGTTCTATGGATCAGTCGCACGAACATCTGAGCCTGAAGGAGCGGCACTGAGCGCTATCATATTTGAATGGGCTCTTCCAGTGTCACTCTACCATTGATAGATGAAAAGTTGCATAGAGATGTTGCATTCACTAAGAACTTCAAAGTATTGAAAATGAAAAGAAGGAAAAATTTTATTGAAAGGCGTTGCAGCTATCAGCGTTCCACTGTAGGAAATTCTTATGAGAAGCTAACAAAATAGTGTTCGCCAGTGGCGGACGCAGAAAGCGGGCGGGAAAGGGGGCGTGGGAAAAAAATT
>JARK01001362.1:1748076-1784537 GCA_000688135.1 Ancylostoma ceylanicum | reverse complement strand
GAGAGAGAGAGAGAGAGAGAGAGAGAGAGAGAGAGAGAGAGAGAGAGAGAGAGAGAGAGAGAGAGAGAGTACACAAGCGTTCATTGCTGCTTAACGACCTCGCACTGTCGGTGCTAAGTGGAAGAGTGCTGAGTAAGGAACTTGTTGTGCTGCGGAGCACTGACCACGCCCAGCGTGATCATCGGTAGCCGATGATACTGCGGCGGCCACAAGTAATGGACACATTCGACCATGAGTTCAGAGAGGTATACATTTTCATTTCAAATACATGTCATTTATCACATGGATCGAAGTTTTCGTTGATCGGGCTGTTGACTGGTGTCGCAGGAACGTGGCAGCAACAGCATGAACGTGACAGGAACGTGACTGCAACTTCAGAAACGTGACGGGAACGTGGCAGGTACATCAGTGCCTCGGTCGTTCTTGGCCACCGTGCTGGTGATGTGGCCGCCTTTGGTGGCAATGCAGCACTTTGTGGTCGAGACCACAGCACTGGATTTGACGTCGCACTGATCCTCCTGTGCTTTAGGCAACGAAGGCACAGATGTAGCTTTGCCACCTGTGCCGTGCGAGACACGGGGTCTTTGAAGCGGGAACAGCGACCAGTGTGATGACTGTCCCTACTCTCGTCGACTTCGCAAAAAGCGCACTCTGATTTCGGAGCAGTGCGCTACAAAATCTTTGGCGACTTATGTGGCGGATCGTGGCGCCTTAGACTCTTGGACAACAGGGTTTTTAGGCCCTGAACTAGGAAGACAAGTAGTGGTGGTTCAGTATGTATTGCAGATAGTTTAGCGACTGCTCCTTACGAGCTCTCAGAGGCGAGGATCAGGCCCCGATGGTCCCGCCCGTACTTACAGCCGGGGTGGGCGGGGCCATGAATGCCGGGTTCATCACGGCTGGCGTGATGACATTCCGGGGTCGACAAAACTTGATAAACAACAGAAATATTTTCTTTTATATGAATACATCAACAAAAAATTCTTCGCAGCATCGGGCTGCATGACTGACTGGCGTTTGGATGGGATGGAGGCTTGCGTAGGCGGCGGCTGGTGGCAAACATCGTCGTGGGAGGCTGGCGTGGTGGAACGTGGCGAATTCAGGAGTCGTCGTCTTCAGTTGCGAAGGCGTTTGTTGGCGACGTGGGGACGCCTCAAGTTGCACAACAATTGGTTGTGGCCGAGACCACAAGCAACGCAGGCAACCTTGCAGTCGTCCCTGTGGGACGGTTTCAGGCATTTCAGGCAAGAGCCTAGCTTGCCAGGCTGAACCGTCGTGGAGGCGGGATCCACATATTTGCAGCAGCGATTGGAGTAATGCGAATCCCTGTTCTCCTCCAGTGGGCAGAGCACACAGTTCGATTTAGGCGCAGTGTGCGCCATAATCTTTCCTGTGCGTTCCAGGAGAAGCTCGTTGTCCAGCTCCAGACGCTCCAGTCGTGGTAGAAAACTGTCGATCTTTGAGGAGATCTGTTGCAGCGCAGACATCAGGGAGGAATAGTCCGGCAGATGCGTTGAATATTGTGGGCGCTGAGACTCTTGGACTTCTCTTGTCCGTATGCGTAATAACGCGGTGGTTCAGTGGAATCTTTATTATACTGTACAATAGAGAGATAGAGATGTGAAAATAGTGAGTGCCCTAGTGCCGGGGACGACAACAAATCAACAAGCTTAATTCAAATGGCAATGTTATTTAAGTACAGCAGAAAAATTCTTCTCTTTTTCTTCGCGGTGTTGCAACGTTGGCGATTGGCGAGGCTTGACGCCTTTTGAAGTCGTTTGCTGGCCGTCGTCGGCTTCGAGTCCACGTCTGGCGGCCGTTAACACTTCAGGCATAGCCTGAGCACCATCGCCTGAGCCGTCCTTGCGATGGGCTACGAGAACCGCGAGCAGCGGCCCGAGCAAAGGTTATCTCGGTTGTCCTCGACCAAGCAGAACACACTGTTTGACTTGGGGGCCGATTTTTCCATAAGCAAACTAGTGTTGTCGGTCAAGGTCTTGTTGTCGCGTTCCAACTGTTCGATTCTGGAGTTCATCGTTGTCAGCTGCGACAGGATCCTCTACAGCAGAGCCATCTGCTGGTCGGCGGCGTCGAGATGTTGTCCAGCTCGTCCATGGCTTCGCGGAGGTAGGGAGAGAAGCTGCGATCGGACTTCTTGGCACTGACTTGTGATCCGGCAAATAGAAAAAGACTCCCAACTATTGTCATAGCTGAGTCAAATTATCTCATCTTCGTTATTATAAAAAGGCTCCATGAGAGCAAAAGCATCTGCAAAACGTGGAGATTATATCGTCCAATCAGAACCCAAGAAGATGAAAATTCAAGTAAGGAAAATCTCGAAACAAGAGCCCACAAAGACGAAGAATTCAAGCAAAGCAGCATGAACTGTTATTAACGAAAAACTCCTTACCGTACCTCTTTGATGCCCTCGAATGCGAGTGTTCTGTGTACTGATACGCTTGGTCCTTGGTTTCTCAGATCAGGACAAAGTAACAGAATGCTTTTCTATGAACATGAATGGAAAGTTCTATTCAATAAAGCCGTTTACCTTTGCCAGTTAACCTTTCCACAAGTATTGTGCATGGGAACAAAACGGTTGGGATACTTGAAATGAGAAACTCTACAATGATAGTGAAGTGTGCCAAACAAACATTATTCTTCACATGGAATACCAGGAATACAGTTTGTAGAGTAGTACGATGTGCAGAAGTGAGGTCGTGCACAGAAAATGTGTGCTCGAGACTATTATCAGATGACACCATAGACGAGCTATCAATTGGTAATAACTATCCAGGGCACGTTGGGTGTGACCACGCATGCGGGCATTGCCTGTGGCTGTTTTCTGCCCTTATTGGCGTACTAGTTCAACAAGTGCGCACATCTTGTTGACCGATAAGCTGTGCCAAATTATCCATTGTGACGAATGGACTCCAAAGTACGTTTAGAGATTCGAATGACGTTGGTCAAGAAAAAATTGAAGAATATGGTTTTGGTACCTTGCATAACTCAAAAGGTCAACGACTGGTCCCCCGTAGATACCCTTTCCCCGTTCCATTTACATTTGTATTTAGGTTTGTCACGTGGGATTAAAAGAACCTCCAGACACTTGCAACCCTAACTTTTTCAGAATTGAAGNNGGGGGGGGGGGGCACCGCATAAAAATCCAATAACCAAATCAGTTCAATTATAGATTCAGAATCCGACTGAAAAATTTGAATGTTTGAAAAAAGAGGAAGCCGCATATATTTTTTTATCAGAACTCAAGGACTGTATTATTTGCCTTCTTTCGGGAGAATGGAATAATTTTTTGGGATGAGTCTCGAACGAAGAGGGGGAATGGTAGAGGAAATACGGGGTTTACCTGCGAGGAGAATGGTGTATGGAATAAGAATATAACCTAGTGCTGTTTCGTAGATTGAAAAAAAAACGGAAAAAATTCCCACGCTGTACCGAATTCCATACTCACATGTAATATTCTGTCGGACAGAATATTACATTCCGAAATATTATATACCGCTCTGGCAATAATTAGAATAGGAAGCGATAGAAAAACTACACGTTGTTAACTGTGTAGACGTCTGCCGCACCTCAAAGTGTATTACAGGCTTCATGTACGTAACATTCCGTAAATCTGTTGGTTTCGTCATCAGATCATGATGCTTCCGCACTAAAAACCTATAAGAAGTGACTGAGGGCACTTATGGAAGTGACTCTGACGCATTCTGTTCCAAGTACAGTCTGTTCGCATATGCAGTGCAGATAAGCTTTGCGTCTGCGTCACAATACGCTTCAGAAGACTTTTCATGCTCAAGCTTCTAAGATCTCATAGAGAATATCATGTGCGCACTGGCGCGATCCGCTTCGCCGCGAGAAAATCCCACTGGCGGTAAGCACTGATGAGGCTGCAGCACGGCAGCTTAGCCAGAAATAGTGTTTTTCAGGCGTGACGGTCAGGTGCTCGACATTACCTGCTCAGCCGGTGTTTGAGAAGATCCTAGCACTTTACTAGAATACCCCCACGGTAAACTCTCTCTAAATTAGGAATCTATGACGACAATGATATGACGCGTATGTGGGAGCATTAGGTTTATTGCAGTGGTGAAATCCATAGCCATAAATGGAAGCTGTATCTTTAGAATTTAGTTGATCACAGTACTGCTTTCTTCAGAAAATCTTTAGTGGTTAGTTTCTAATGCAAGTGTTGCGTTTAGCAGCAGTAGTGGGATTCACTATGTAATGTTCTTGAGCCCGATATATTCTTAAAAATAGGATTTTTTTTGGATAATTTTCTTTAAAAAATAGAAAAATACACAAAAACGCAAGGATCTTCAGTCCTGGTTGCACCTCGCGCGTTGCGCGTTGCAACAGCGGCTCCCAGTGCGAAGGGTGCAATCACCATTAAAGTCCCCCGAACATGGAGTCACTCTTTCCATTCAGTGGTGGAAAATAGCTATAGAAATGAAAGAATCCACCATATCTTCAATACCTTTCCTGCCGTACAGGTTGTTATGGTTGTTATAGGAACACTGTTATTGGCCGACGTTTCGACAATACGTCATTTTCAAGGCCTGATAGTTGATCAATTTTCTCGAATCTGCGCTCTGATCCCATCAAGTCCCTCCTCCGATCTGCACATTCAACTCATTTCGGCTAGAAAACAATGATCACCAACTGTGAACAGAAAAAAACGCCGGTGTTCCACTAACATGCGGGATGTTGAACCGCACACTACTATACGCGAGTTTCACCAGCAGACAACTGAGAATTGCTCAGCGGTTGTGCATGAGCTGATTGGCGACAATCTCATATCTCCCACAATGGTATGAACAGCTCCAGCTCACTGGTTATCGACAAATGCTCATTTCTCTTATTCATTCTAGGATTTCCCACAGCAATCCAGAACGCTTCGAGCGTTTTCCTTGCCGAAGTTTCTAGTTCGTGTGCCAGAATCGTGCACTGTTTAGCAAAGTCGTTTCCATTGTGGTCTCCCCGCCTGTGTCTCCCAAGTGGCATAATCAAACTTTCCCGTCTCTTACCAGCCAGATGTTTCTCCAAATGCACAGAATTCGTGATAAGAGAACATGGAGTTTGCTAGAAGAATCCACCGTATTTCGTCGTGAAGAAAGTCCAGTTCCTACCAAGCGGAAAATGTAGAAGCGTCTCGTAAGAATTCATGTATGCTGGCACGAGAGTTGAGAGGTTGAGAACGGTCCAGAAGAGTTACAGAGAAGAGTTACAACTCACCAAAAAATACATGAATCGAGTACAAAGCCTGTGATCATCTCCACCTAGTTGAAACAAGAGCGAAATGAGGAGCGAAATAAAAACGAGTAAACATGACAAAGAACATTGCTCGTGGCTGTCATTCTTCCTTCATTGCTGCAAGGAGGTGAGCAGTTTCAGCAGAACTTGAGGGGAAGATGGCAGCAACAGGGGATGGTTCTGGGCTCGAAGTACTATGCTGCTTGGGCTGCGCTGTTTTTTTTTTACTTTGTAGCAGCATACAGTCCCAGTGAAAATGGTTCGTCTAGAAAGAAGCGAAACGGACCATAAGTTCTAATTCCTCTTTCCATTACTAACATTCTAACATTTTATTTACTAGCATAAAGTCTCAGACGGGGGCAAGGGAGCTTCTGCATGATGACAATAAATGTATAGCAAAAATACGAATGAAGAGTATCAAGCAAGGACCATTCTGCAGCACATTTTTTGTGCGACTCCTGTTTTCATCTGCGTGCGTTTTGTTGTCAAAACAAAGTTGTAAAGGACATGTTTTGGAGAAAGGACAGTTGTTCGCTTTTTAATCATTGTTTTCTACTAACCAGCGTAGATCAATCAAATGCACTACTCTAGGCAGCTCGCAGGGGCTTCATTTTTGTCTTCTTTCGTGCGACAGTAGCTGTTTGCAGCCCTCAAGCTGCTGCTACTGGTACCACTCTCCTACTAGTATATACAACTTTTCTATTGCTATTGAGAACGTCGGGTTTTGGGCTTGAATCTGCAATTTATACGGGCGTAGTTCATTCATTCATTCAACATTTCATTCATTCATTCATTCATTCATTCATTCATTCATTCATTCATTCATTCATTCATTCGCTCATTCATTCATTCGCCCATTCATTCATTCGCTCATTCATTCATTCGCTCATTCATTCTTTCGCACATTCATTCATTCGCTCATTCATTCATTCGCACATTCATTCATTCGCTCATTCATTCATTCGCTCATTCATTCATTCGCTTATTCATTCATTCGCCCATTCATGCATTCGCTCATTCATTCATTCGTTCATTTACTTGTCCTGGTAAATACAAAAATATAGTTCTGAGTACGTCCGTACAGAGGAATTTCCGCCGTAACGTATTTGTTTGCACAAGGACTACGAGGACGGATTTTTGGTCGAATGCGTGCTTTCCTCCATGTCCTCTTTTCCATCGCCTCATGGCCCATCTAACACTCGAAACTATCCTCCCCCCTAATGAATGACTTTATCCCAGTTTTATTTCTCTTATTTTATCTTATTTTATTTCATACACCAAAAAATTGGTGTACCATACATACACAGGGGGGGGGGTAAATTTGACAAAGAAATAGATTAAATGAGTTCTGAGCCTACGAATGTAAATATTGGACATTATGAATGTAAATATTGGACATTTAAGAGTTGTCATTACGACGCATCATGAAGACAATTCTTAAATGTCCTAGGTTTAGTGCGGGAGATGTTCAAGTTGTTGATCTACGCGTAAATATTCAGCTGCTGAATAACGAAATAGCACATATCCTATCGTCCACATACGTGTTCACATGTTTCCATTTGCAGATCCTGAAAATCTCCGGCCAGCTGCCAGCGCTCCTAAGCAGCATCGCCAGCTTATGGACCAATCGACGTCCACAGCAGATCTGGAGGATTTACTGGCGGACGTCATCCGTGGTGGGCGTGGCGACAGCAACGCCA
The DNA here is from genome assembly GCA_000688135.1 of Ancylostoma ceylanicum. Taxonomy (NCBI): domain Eukaryota; kingdom Metazoa; phylum Nematoda; class Chromadorea; order Rhabditida; family Ancylostomatidae; genus Ancylostoma; species Ancylostoma ceylanicum. The sequence goes on along the minus strand of JARK01001362.1, from coordinate 1,777,575 downwards.
ACTATAAAAGGGAAGTGCACGACAAGTCGACCGTAACTTCACCGTCGTTAGACGAACAGAATCAGCAACTGCTTGAGAAACAGACGCAAGACCAAGCTACTTCGATGTTCCCATCGCCGTCCTGTTCACCACAACCGCCACTGATTACTCTGGAAGACGCCGCCGAGACGGATGTCTCACTGCCGGATTTTAAGGATCAGTGAGTTTTCGGTTTTTATGGGGATATTTTTTATGTCTTGGGAATGCCAGAAAGCTCTGAGCCCGTTTTTTCGTCAGATAACCTAGTTTTCGGCATTACAAATATGTACATGAAATTGCTTACTTTGTAACTTTTAGAAAAACAGCTGGTAGTCCAAAGTCTTCACCAGACTTTGTTCACATCCTTGAAAGACTCTTTAGGTAGGAATCGCTGAATAAGGCCCATTTTGCCTATATAACGGCTCTCCAATGCTGGGCCGCTATTGCATCCCATCGAAACTTCCACGAAATTTCTAAAATGTGCTCTGAGAACTGAATGGAAATTTCATTGCCCAGCCGAAATTCTCTGCCACTAAAGTTTCTATTTAGTGCTCGAATGCCGTAGCTGTTGATTTGCCAATACTTGGAAACGCAAGGCACTATATTTAGACTGGTTCAAGCCAATTAGTCCTTACTGGCCGCAGATAAATTTTTTACCTTGGAGTATCGGACTGTGTAAAGAATTTAAGTGTGCTATGACTGCGTGACTGGCTCAATCCTTGGTAAAAAAAATGTGCCTCGTCTGGATTGCGGGTTATCCATTAGTTCGCTGAAATGTAAGGGACATATATATTTCGCCTGCACAGCGCCCCGGCTCTTCTGTCTCCTTTGATGTGCGATAAGGTCGAAATAGCTAGTTGTGCAAGGTAAAAACCATCCAGTAAATATAAATTCTGCCAGAATACTAGGTTGAGAGAAAGCAAAAGAGTTTTACCACTTTATGGAAAGATTTACCTCCCGTTCAATCTACCCTAAGGACACCCTAAATGCCACCAACTATTGCCGCGCATACGTAGCTACTTCTGGGTCTGGATGCATCACTAAACGTATCGAAACCTGTGGTAACGACGGGTAAGCTTATATGGTTTCAGTACGTTTATCATGGGTAGTCTCAGCGGTGCATGCGTTTCCTGTTCACTTTAGTACAAATTCATTAATGGGATGTGGTTTTGATCAAAACACGGTCCATTCCTTGATGTCTCATGTATCATGCTTATTTTTTGTTTTGCCGGGGTTTTTGAAGCTCAACATCTTCGACATGCAAGGTCCATCTATGCGATATAAACAAATAAATATATTTCAATTGAAACGTCTTGCAAAATACTCATTGATTGAGAGAAATATCAATTTATTCTGCTGTTTATGTAGACGGGTCGCCATCATATGTTATGGAAGCTTCAGATTCCTTTCATTCTTTTCTCTCGTCATTGCGCTGCATCACAGCGCAATGACGAGGATTTTGACTCATTCAATCTGAACTGTCTAACGGACCGCTCGCAGACTCGCAGGTTTCTCACCTAATAAAACCTACTTAGCTGATTTCGGATCCCATGAATGTTACCCTAGTTTTTCAGTGAGTTTTTTGCTTTCCGTAGTGGCTTACTGTCATGTGATCATAACTTATCCAGAATAAAGTGGGGTTTCGTGGCCGGGTGTACTTGTTACAGCTAGTATGCACCAAAAATTTACCTTCAGCGGCAGCATACATTTCCTGGTGGTTGTTCTGTTTGAGCTCGCTTCATTTCTTTGGTGTCTATTCCAGAGTCTTCTCCGTCTATCTATCGCGTTTCCTTGTCAGCGTACGATTTTATGGGTTCTGATGGAGAAAGAAAACTTTCAAAAAACGTCTTAGACCTTCGCACAGTCACTCAACTAGTCTCTCCTGCTCCATGAAGTTGGGAAGCACTTAATCTTAGGTAACCATGGCAAACGGCAGGTTTTTGCCAGGACTGCGAGCCATAATTCGTCATGTCTCATGCTTAGGTGTTTGGGCTCATTTAGTTTCCTTTCATCTCATCATCTCTCTTTTTTAGTTTTCATCTTATCTCTTATCATGAAATTAAAATTTTATGTGGGAAGATATATACACGAACATGACTAATAAACGTAGAAGTTGTGCTTGGAAATTTCTGGAAGTACTAGTAAAAGTAAACTTCCGCATATTATTCCTGATTTTTTTTCAGCTTCTCAGACTTGGAAAGCTCATCAGTTGAAGACCTGCTCAACCTGGAAACTCGCCCAAGCTCAGGAAACAGAAAATCAGTGACTTTCAGCGACTTGGTAAGTTTTTTCCCAGACTTTTCAGGAATTCAACTTCTAAAAATAAAAAGTTTACTGTACATTTAGATCGACGTGGAAATAGTATCACCAGAGCTCTCAAAGAGCCGCACACAATCACCGCAGGATCCAAACGTTGCCATAAAACCAATTCTAAAAAAAGAAGACAAACAGCGAGAAACGTGGGTGTTCGTCTTGTTAGCTGTTCAGCTGTAATTTCCTTAAAAGCTGTTTATGGAAATCTCTGCCGTCGTTTTCTGCCTTATAAGTGCCGGATTAGTGTCGGAGCACTTTCATCATAGCGTTGCCGTCATCCATCAGTGCATTTCCGCTGAGCTACATATCTCCCGTCATCGGGGCGATTAGCACATTGTACTAATCCAGAGGATATGAGATGCATTTATAAGACGAAACACAGTTTCTCAGACGCTTCCTGGGGGCTAAGCACCTTTCAGGAGGCTTGCAGTCAGAGATTTCTATGCCTGAATGGGATTCCGAAGACGTAGTGGTTTTAAGTGACGTCATGAGTTTTATTTGGTGTGATGAAGGTAGTAGGTTTACATAAAAGATGGCGTATGAAAACAACTTTTTTGGCCCACATTTCTTCACCTCATGGATGGCATTCACTGATCTTCACCTCAGAAATACGATGCTTTTTGCTATTCAGTCGTTGCGACCTAGTTTTGTCCCACAAAAAAGCTACATATTCCTATCCTTAAAGGAAGCGCTTGTCGAAATACTCGGCTAGGGGAGGGGCATGGTATAAATAGAATCAGTACATCACAGATGTGAAACGAACACGAACAATGATGGTTTACCTGCAGAGAAACTGGAATTGCTGTCGCGAACACGCCTGGCTGCCTAAGTAATAGATCATTTATTGAAAAAAGAAAGGAAAATATTAGGGCAAGCTTTTGTTCCGTACTATATCCTTTTATGCAGACCATGGGCTAGGCATGGAGGTTGAATTAAGCGTGTAGGGCCTTCTCTGGTACTCTTCGCTACGGGAAGAGAAACGCTGAACATGTAGCTAGAAGAGAAGGGTTAAAGAGAAATTGACTACACCATGGCTCCATGGTGTAGTCTTTTTTCTGATTCTGGATCCGGAGAGTCCTACAAGAAAAAAATAGTCAAGGTAGTAGACAATAAGGATACCATATTTAGGCAATTGAGCCTCAGCTGTCTTGCATTGCCACAGATTCACACATTGAGCTTAGAAACGGGCATTTCTGCAGGAATGTACATATATGTATACATATACATTTCCTTTTTGGCGGTTCCGAGCTAGGATCAAGCGGGACTATGAACCGAGGAAACTATGCCAATTTCCGAAATGTGAATTTTCTGTGTGCAAGAGGTTCTCTGTGTATGGTTAACAGGAATGCCGCACTCCTTGAAGGAGGAGAAGACGCAGGGGAGTCTAGAATGCAAACTCTTGTCACTACCCCATTGAAAAGGAGTTCACATCAACATCTACGGCGTTTGATAAAGGTTCAGATAAAATTTGGGAACAACAGAATGTGCCATTATAAGAAATTTAACTTCGATAGGTTTGCTGGTAATAAATTTCGTGTGCTCCGGCACCTCCGCACTTGAAGAGATAGAATAGGTTCTTTTCACAGTCACATTATTGAAGAATTAGGAAATCTGGAAAATTATCCAGTTTCACATTAGTTCAAAAGGTAGAGGGATTTTGTCGTATAGGTAAGGAGGATGCATCTTCTCATCCGCTCGTTTCTTGGAAGTATATGTGATATAATACTAACAAAGGTTTCTTAGTTGCTGATTCCACTAGAAGCCATCGCCTGGCTTGTCATTCGTCTCTGTCCTATGCGGTACTCTTTTCCACCGAATCTAAATTACCTCATTTACCTCCCAGTAACGAGGCAACAAGAACGCTGTAGGGTCATTTCACTGCTTCTAAGTAATGCATGAGGGGTTTAAGCTCTTCTTCACGTCATAAGCCACTCTTTTCTGTGTGCGATCTTCGAGTTAGCCTATAAATTGCTGAGGAGTATTAAGTGCTGGTAAATGCGGATCTCAATATGCTAACTTCCGATCGTGTAGGGGATTTTGTGCGCCTTCCAGGATATCCGTATAGGTACGAGAGAGGGTGATGGGTGCTGCTTATTTGTCAAGGAACTATATTTTTTATTAGAAAAGCGAAACTGACGGAAGACAAGAAATTTTGAGGAGAACAGCTCTTCTCCAGTATCTCCCTCTGCTTGAGCTTTTCCGAGAACATTTTCTTCATTATACTTTACTTAAAGGTCATTGTATCCAGTTCGAGTTCACTTTTTTTCGATAGAGCATCTAGAGTGCTCTAGGAATAAATAAATAAATAAATAAATAAATAAATAAATAAATAAATAAATAAATAAATAAATAAATAAATAAATAAATAAAATATTCTCAGAAGCTGTTCAAAAATTCTCTTATTCTGCCATGACGAAATTTTATTTTATAAAACTGAAATTTTTACTGCTGCCGTCTTATGCTACGGCTCAACTTCTGCCCAATATTTTCCGACGAGAATCCTGTTTACACTTCATTTCGAGCTATATTCCTGAAGTAATTGATCCGTTGCAACTCCCCCAAATCCCGGAAATAATCCCGTCATAGGATGTTACCGTGGAAAAATACCATAAGCTGGTTAGCTAATGAATCAGGAAGCCACCCTCGATCCGTGGGTTCCTGTTTATCGGTGCCATCACATGACGTTAGCTTTGTGGAGCCGGTAGTCGCGAATTACAGGGGGAAAATTACGTTTTCTTCGAAGCACTTTTACTATCTGCACAAAAATCTGTACAGTACCCAACCCACAGCTACAGTATGAAAAAATACGGTTTCCAATCTTTGCAGGATGCGACGCCTGTTGGAGTACGCCGCTGAGAGGTTGTACAGGGATCTCTTGATGCTGGTGGAGGAAAGAGATCGGTCGGTGCACGCGCTGGAAATCACTCCTGACAACGAAGAGAAGCTCTCGGAACAGACGAATATCTTCCAAAGGGTAAGCCACTTGCCGCTAAGAAATCTTTGTTTGTTAAATTAGGCAAATTGCTTAGGGCTCTGAGAAACCTCCTGGGATTATCCATGTTGATTTTCCAGAATTATCGCGATAAACTACTCGACAACAAACTTGCACTGGACAAGAGGATTGACCAGGTTCGCAGATTCTGCCTATATTCCCAGCAATACGTACGTATCTGTTCTCCTAATGGAGTAGATAGCTTCTAAAAATCCATGTCAAGCTTAAAAAGCTCATTTTCCTGATTGTCCCTGAGAAAAGCATTGACGCAATAGTTCTGGAAGCTGTGGTTAAGTTCGGGATTTGATGTCTCTGACAGGGGATTACGATGTTATTCTCGTAAAAACAAAGAGGAGAGAAGACGTTTAGAAAATTAATCTCTGAAAGGTAAAAGGGAAGACATTCAGAAGCAACTTCTTCTCAAAAACTTCTCAGAATCTTCCGGAAATCAGAGTTAGTGGGAGGTTGTGAGAGAACAAATAAATTTCACAGTCTTTCAATGAAAATGCGAGAATTAGCACCTGCGAATCCTGGAGATGGACCTGGGGATCCTGAAAATACGGTTTCAGCAACATCAAGCAGGGCCGTCCCCAACAAGATCAAGTGCAAGGCAACTTTCCCGTGGGAAATGTGCATATTTCTGTAGTGACCCTTTTTTGTGGTGCTGATATTTTAATGGAGAAATAGTAAACAAAACTACTTCTTGTACTCAGTAAGATGAAAGTTCCCTCGATAACCAGACATCAACAGAAACACAGCAGCTCTTGAAAATTGAACACTGGTAGTTTACTCTGCTTCGAGAGCCACTTCAAACTAACTTATCTTTCTTGTCGGATGTCTTTAAAAACTTGAGGAAACCCTCAAGGCGTCCATAGATTATTTGTACTTCTCAGCTTCAGCCGTCCTTTTCTTTAGGTCAGTGATGTGGTTGAAATCTCTACAAAAGGGTCGTAATTTGACGTATAATGTATCAGCGCGTGTGGCGCAGTGGTAAGAGGCTTGCTGCGCACACACACGTTCGATGGTTCGATCGCGCCCCTAGCCAACCAGGCCATCCATCTCTNTTTTCTTTAGGTCAGTGATGTGGTTGAAATCTCTACAAAAGGGTCGTAATTTGACGTATAATGTATCAGCGCGTGTGGCGCAGTGGTAAGAGGCTTGCTGCGCACACACACGTTCGATGGTTCGATCGCGCCCCTAGCCAACCAGGCCATCCATCTCTCCAGGGTTGGTAAATTAGTACCAGAGGAGTCTGGGAGGATGAAGCACTGATTCATCGGACGCCCCCCCCCCCCGCAAGTCACTTCATGGGGGATATACGTATTCAACGCCTCTACGATGCTCAGATGAAGTCGAATGTGTGGCTCATCCTACATGACGGGATTGATCAACGCCGACCACTTTATCCTTTATCTCATCCCTAGGTTGGGCTACATATGCGAACGAAATTTGAGGATAACCTGGGGATCGATGTACTCCTTTTCACAGCATAATTTCAGTGTACCTATACTGCTGCTGAACAAAAGTGTATGGTCCCAACTACAACTTCACTTTTTCACTAGTATCTTTGTCCTTTTTACAGCGTCTTTCTCCAGCTCAAAAAAAAAAAAGAAATTATTTCGGATCGTAGTCATCTTGGATTGGCAAAAAGGAAAATACGTAGTTATACCCCACTGAGAGAAACAGGTTGCCAACAATGTGACCAAAAATCACGAATTTTAGACAAAATCCCGAAGGGCCGCCGGTGGTTTGGGTTTAGTAACCCATTTTGGGTCGAACTGTGACCATGCTGAGCTACTACAAGGAGGCCCCAGTGGTGCCTCAGTACATATACAAACCTCATTTACTCGGCCTACAGGGCTAGGATTCATAAACGCATAACCAAGCAAAACCAGGCTAGCAAACCAACTTTTTCACTCTGGCATCCCTGGCATTGCGCAGTCTATACGCCAACCAATGACGCTAACCAGAGTTGGTTTGCGTGGTTAACGTTTCATGAGTCCCAGCCCAGGTCGGCGGGAACAAGGGATTGGTTGACCATCCTTGGCGGGGTTTAAATAGAGGCGAGAATGGGGAACTAGCGAGTTTTGACAGGCTCCGTGAAGGGAGAAAGAGCCATTGGTAAGCGAGGTGGCCCTGTCCCGACCAAGAAGTACGGAAAACCCTTCCTGTATGGCCAAGTACTCTCGTAAGACAGTCTTGAGTTTGGATTTTCGTTAGTGAAGTTGTTAGGAAAGTATTATGGCACGGGCCATCCTCTCCAGAAATATTCTCCTAGACGTCTACGGCCCACAGTCTCTAATTATAGCGTTCTGATCACTACTACAGATAGCAAATACTATATATAGACTGTATCCAGACTGGATAAATGAATATTCAAGCGTGACGCCATTGGAACACATAGAACAAGCGTATTTCTCTCAGGTCTGGACAAAGCTCAAGGATTTGCCAATCGATGGGCATAAGGCTCATCTGGTTTATGGTGTTCGTCACAGTTCTGAGCTCACGCTCAACATGAAGCGTCGACTGGCAGCACGACGATGCTCCGTTCAGGTGAGGGTTTTACTATTTTCCCAGAATTTACACCATGTTCACGTACATGGGTAAACATCACGTCGGGTAACTAATTGGTGAATTCAAGGATCAACAACCTAATGAGAGTGTGTATTTCAGATCGAAAAGAAAGAACGAAACGAAATGGAGATGGCCAGCGATTTTTCGCGTCGACTGTCCCGCGTCCGTGAGCAGATGATCCGTCGCGAGTCGGACTCCCTGCTAACCGTCGACGATAACCGATCAATGCAGGATCTGCTCAACTCAGTTTCACGCATTTTCGGCAGCTACGAGAAGCTGACCAGCAGCTAGAGATCAGCTGACACCGAATGAGGAGGATCACCTCAGTCATACACTCATTCCTGATACTGCTTCATCTTCTTCCAGTAGTTTTGTCCACGATTTTTTTTTGTGAAAGCTTTGTAAGCCTCGATGATTTGTTATACCTCCTGTGGAGGTCATAGAGAGACAGGCAAAGGCTTTATCGAATCCAGATGTTGACGTGTTTTCTGTGAAGGAACACAATATTCCATATATAACGCGTTTTTCAACTGCCCTCGCACAACAGATTATCAGTAGTTAGGCCCTTAACGGACCCGCAGTAAAATTTACCATAATCCAAATAGAACTCCACGATTATCCATGAATTTCACTGTACTTCATTTATTGATTTTCTCCATATATCATAGTTTTATTCACGTTCATATTTTCACACCTGTTTATACTCCAACAGATTTCACAACTCGTGACCTACATGACGCTGATTTCCGATTTTCGTTGATAGGTCTTCTGGATGACATAATTAGTAGTAGCTGTCTATGATTTTGACCTGTGATTTTCATAATCACCATGGGTTCAACAATGTGAAATAATTCGCGTACGGGTTTCTATTTTCAGATATTCACACCTTTTTTTCGTTTCCCAAGAATAAACCCTCATTATTTTGATCTTTATCCAGCTTTGTACAGGATACAATAACAACAAGGAAATATCTAACTGGCAGCCGCCGGCGCCGACTGCTGCAATGCGGCGTCGACGGCTGGTGCGGTCTCAGCTTCGGCCGCAGCTGGCGCGGCGGCTTCTGGAGCAGCTTCTGGAGCAGGTGCTGGTGCCGATTCGGCTGGTGGTGCGGCTTCTTCGTGAGCAGGAGGAGCTTCTTGTGGAGCTGATTCCGGTTGAGGGGCAGCTTCAGCTTGAGCTGGTGCCTCGGCAGCGGGAGCAGATTCAGGAGCGGGGGCGGATTCGGCGGGAGCTGCAGCTTCTTGAGGAGCGTCAGCTGCAGGTGCGGATTCTGGAGCAGGAGCTGGCTCTGCAGCGGGAGCTTGAGCATCTGGAGCGGGTGCGGCCTCTGCTGGAGCTTCTGCCGGAGCAGGTTCCTGGGGTTGAGCGGCTTCGGCTTGTGCAGGAGCCTCTTGCGCGGCCTCAGCAGGTGCGGATTCTGGTTGCGGAGCGGCTTCCGCTTGAGCAGGGGTTTCAGGAGCCGGGGCAGATTCTGGCGCTGGAGCAGCTTCTGCTTGCGCTTCTGGAGCTGGAGCGGCTTCCTGTGCGGCTTCAGCGGCTGGTGCAGGCTCTTGAGCAGATTCCGACGGGGCTGCTTCTGGGGCTGCTTCAGTTTGTGGTGCAGATTGTGCTTCTGCTGGAGGTTCGGGAGCGGATTCGGGGTGAGCCTCTGCTGGAGCAGCTTCTTCCTTATGACATTCTGGCTCGGCAGCAGGTGCTTCGGCTGGAGCAGCAGCTTCGGCGGACGGAGCAGCAGCTTCTGTAGGGGCAGCTTCTTCCTTGTGGCATTCTGGTTCGGCAGCTGGCGCGGCACCTTCCGAGGATGGGGCAGCAGCTTCTGCTTGAGCGGCTTCTGCTGGAGCGGCTTCTGCTGGAGCAGCCTCTGCTGGAGCGGCTTCTTCCCTGTGGCATTCTGGTTCTGCAGCAGGTGCTTCAGCCGCAGCAGGGGCTTCACTTGGTGCAGCCTCTGCTTGAGGTGCAGATTCAACTTGACATGGTGGTTCTAGGGAAGAATCAGCATGAACTTCTGGAGGGGGTGGTTGGGAACACACTACTTCGGCTGGGGCAGCTTCTGCTTGCGCTTCTGGAGCTGGAGCGGCTTCTTGTGCGGGTTCGGCAGCAGGCGCATCAGCCGGAGCAGCAGCTTCGGCGGATGGAGCGGCGGCTTCTGCTGGAGCAGCTTCTTCCTTGTGGCATTCTGGTTCGGCAGCAGGTGCTTCAGCTGCAGCGGGGGCTTCGGCGGACGGAGCAGCGGCTTCTGCTGGAGCAGCCTCTTTCTTGTGGCATTCTGGTTCGGCAGCTGGCGCGGAACCTTCCGAGGATGGGGCAGCAGCCTCTGCTGGAGCAGCTTCTGCTGGGGCGGCTTCTTCTTTGTGGCATTCCGGTTCGGCAGCAGGCGCTTCGGCTGGAGCAGGAGCGTCGGCGGACGGAGCAGCAGCCTCTGCTGGAGCCGCTTCTTCCTTGTGGCATTCTGGTTCGGCAGCAGGTGCTTCAGCTGCAGCAGGGGCTTCACTTGGTGCAGCCTCTGTTTCAGGTGCAGATACAACTTGACATGGTGGCTCTAGGGAGCAATCAGCATGAACTTCTGGAGGGGGCGGTTGCGAACATACTACTTCGACTGGGGCACCTGCTTCTGCTGGAGTAGCTCCTTCTTTGTGACATTCTGGCTCGGTTGCAGGCGCTTCAGCTGGACCAGCTGCTTCGGCGGCTGGGGCTTCGGCGGGAGCGGATTCTACCTGAGGTGCTGATTGAGCTTCAGCTGGAGCTTCTGATGCAGCCTCCTGTTGAGCAGGAGCTTCCTGTGGTGCATCGGCGGGTTGTTCCGAAGCTGGAGCAGCTTCTGTTTGAGGAGCGGATTGGACTTCAGCTGGCGCTTCCGCGGGAGCTGGCTCGGCGGCTGGCGCTTCAGCAGGGGCAGCGGCTTCCGATGGAGCAGCTTCTTCCTTGTGACATTCTGGCTCGGCGGCAGCGGCGGGCTCTGAAAACAAATCTTGATAAGCACACTGCTAAAACTCGAATTTATACAACTAAGGATAAGAAGTAGATGCTGTTTAAGGCATCAGAAGAATGAACAGAAGGATAGATTTCACGGCATAACTCTGTAGTGTTGTTGGTTGGTAAGTTAACTCTACTGACAAGCGGGTTGTGTTGTTGGCGACGTACGACGATGAGAAGAAGCTCTCATTCACTAGTATTAATTGTCAAGAAAGCAAGCGAATGACACGCGTTTTCTCGCCTGTGGTCCGGACACGAAAAGAGATCACAGGTCGACGACCTAGGGGCAATCGTACAACCTCATCTTCTTCCTCTTCGCTTTCTATAGAACGATAGAACGGCGTAGGGTGATAGGTCCCCGTTGGTAATTTAAAGGAGAACGCAACAACATATCGAGAAAATGCTTACCAGATTCTGGTGCTGGGGCAGATGCAGATTCTTGAGCTGGAGCAGCTTCAACATGTGCTTCTTCTGCGGGTGCGGGAGCCGCCTCTGCAGGTGCGGCTTCTGTTGCAGGGGCAGATTCAGGGGCAGGAGCAGCTTCGGCTGGAGCGGAAGCAGATTCTGGAGCAGGGGCCTCTGAAGGAGCAGCTTCAGGTGCAGATTCAGGAGCAGGAGCAGCTTCGGCTGGGGCAGGAGCCTCTGAAGGAGCAGCTTCAGGGGCGGATTCTGGAGCAGGGGCCTCTGAAGGAGCAGCTTCAGGGGCAGATTCAGGAGCAGGGGCAGATTCAGAAGCAGGAGCGGATTCTGGAGCAGGGGCCTCTGAAGGAGCAGCTTCAGGGGCGGCTTCAGGAGCAGGAGCAGATTCAGGAGCAGGGGCAGATTCTGGAGCAGGGGCCTCTGAAGGAGCAGCTTCAGGGGCGCCTTCAGGAGCAGGAGCAGACTCAGGAGCAGGGGCAGATTCTGGAGCAGGGGCCTCTGAAGGAGCAGCTTCAGGGGCGGCTTCAGGAGCAGGAGCAGATTCTGGAACAGGGGCAGATTCAGGAGCAGGAGCAGATTCTGGAGCAGGGGCAGATTCGGGAGCTGGCGCTGGCGGATCACCAGCCGGTGCTTCAGCTGGTGCGTCAGCTACGGGAGCATTTTCAGCCGCCTGGTCTGCCATTGTCGATGGGTTATGCGAGCGATACGGCTCCGGGTGTGGGTGGACCACTTTGAGGAGGCGTGACTACCGCGTGTTACCAGCACATGACGCATTGACACGCCCGGTCGGAACGCCTTTTCAAAACCACGCCCCTTTCTGTCGAGTGCTATTGTTACAGGGAACAAGTGAATAGGCGAGGTTGGAACAGAAATCACTGATCCTGGATAGAAATGCTGGATACCTACTAAAATAGACAGAGTAGCCTCCTCATTGGTGGGTAATATTGGTGGATAAGTCTCTACTGTCCAACAGTTTATCCAAGTCACAGCAGGATATCAATCAAATCGCTCTTATCAGAGTGGAAAAATGTAATGGATGAGGCCCCAGAAATCAACAGCCATTCGAAAAAATTTCTGAAGGAGTTGGAAATGGCCGGCACTGCCACCGGAAATGTCAGCTTTTTCCACAAAATTGCAGGAGGAAACAGGAAATTGCCCGGCCCTTGGAAAATCTTTCAGAAAATCGCCTGGCAACAATAACCAGGAAGCTGTCCCGTTTTTCACATCTCTGGACCTGCGCTTTTCTTTGTGACGCGGGCAATTGTTGCTGTTGTCGGTTTTCTTCAACAAGCCATGATGGATTTGTGTATTTCTTACAGTAGGAAATGCTGGATTGAAAGATTTGCGATCCATGCAGTGTTCCGAGAAAACTTCCACTGATTTCTCGATGTAATGATCCCACCCTTTCCAGAATTTGATTTAAATATTCAACTACGGTTGTGAATCCGCAGGAAAACAATAGGGGAAAAGATTATTACAATATTTTTCTTCTTTTTTTTTCCAAGGAAAAGATGGGATTTCTACCGACATTTAGTATTACATAACATAGTATTACATAACTCTATAGTCGATTTCCTAATACTGACGAAACAATGATTACATCTGAATAAACAAACAAGTCTTTTTCTTCCTCGCCCACATTCCATCCACTAAACTTTTTGGCTTGATGTTAATGAAGTGCATTGGCGGGAGCCAGCAAGGATTAAAGATGGAGAACCGGGGGACGCTTGCATCATTGAGATTACCCAGGGTAAACGTGTTATCACCACACAAACTTACTCAGCGTTAACATCGACGTCAACACGTTTACCCTGGGTAATATGAATGATGTATCCAGAGGCGGCATGCATCATTGAGATTACGTTTGCTAAACGTGTTAACACCATACAAATTTACTCGTCGTTAGCGAGGACATCAACACGTTTACCCTGGGTAATCTCAAAGATGCATCCAGGATCCACATACGTAATTGAGACTCCAGGAAAACTTATTCATGTCGAAGTTAACCATGGGTAAATTTATGCGGTGTTACCTCTACCCTGGGTAATCTCAAAGATGTATCCAGGATCCCCATACGTAATTGAGACTCCAAGGAAAACTTGTTCATGTCGGAGTTAACCATGGGTAAATTTATGCGGTGTTACCTCTACCTTGGGTAATCTCAAAGATGCATGCGGCCCCAGGAACGGATATCGCGCAGGTGAAGGCAAACACTAAATCCATACATGGGAGGGGAAAGGCAGCTGAAATATCTCTCATCCTACTGGTCTTTAAACCACCAATCCAGGACCTGGATGCATCATTGAGATTACCTAGGGTAAACGTGTTAACGTCCGTGTTAACTATGGTAAATGTGTGTGGTTCAAACGCCTTTATCCTGGGTAACCTCGCTGATGCATGCTTCGTCTGCTGTTTATTTCTTGTTTCAATTGCTATATCTTGACAGCAGCCAACACGATTTGAAGATGAGTAGATCATGGATTGTCATCGTGCGGAAATCGACCGGGTAAAGGTATCCTGCAGCGCGGCGAATGGATTTACTTAGCCACGTTGCAACTGAATAGCAGAGCGTTTTACCAACATTCACATATCTGCTATATCGCGTTTATCCGACTGGAGTGTACATTGGATACAGGCCCTGCATTGGAACGAGCGAGTTCGCATATCCGTGAATGTGTTTTATTCGTTTGCAGAACATCCAAACCACATCAGCTTATCCGCAAGGGCACGTTTATCCGGCCAAAAGCTCCGCAGCTGAACCAGCTTTGCAAATCCACTATTTTTCGGGTGTAGGCATCGATACAGACATGCCCAGCTGATTTTTTTTCTGTTCATCGGACGAGATGGTCTTCACTGTTTTTACTGTACAGAGTTTCGTAACCCGTGGATTGGCAATCCACACTCTTCCACTTCCTCCTTGGAGTGATGTGAGCCATCACCAGGGCGTAGTTTAACACAAAGCAATGGATTATGAGTCATTTGCGGCGGGTTCTCCACTAGTCCTCCTTTGTTATCGGACCGACAGTGATCCGGAACAGTAGAATGGCTAAGGACTGTACAACCCCTCCCTGAGCTCGTGGGCCAAGGCATAGGCGACCCCGTCACCTCTGCGAGCTTTGCAGAGCTTGTTTGATGTGCGAAACAACAAAAGTTATGACAGACACCTTTGAAAAAAAGCAGTTGCGTCACAGCTTGGCCAAGCATGCAGAGCGGTTGTGTTGTAAATAAAAATATGTACATTTCTTTGAGCAGAGGTACACAGCAGATGTGCCTGAAACTGAATCCTGGAATGATCAAGCAAATCCGAGCCCCCCCCCCCCCCACCTTCCTCCCAAAAATGAATCGCCGATCTTTCCAAATTACTTCACAAAAAACCTTTGTGCTAGTATCCTATGAATGATGACTATTTATTTTTATATTTATTTATTTATTTATTTTATTAATTTATTTATTTGATATCCCCACAGGCTACACGAGGGTAACGCGCAAATTCGTGAATCGATCCAAAAATTTTTTCTTGCAGTCGTATTAAATAGATAATTACATAGTATTATGGATGATATTTTCACTATTTTTATTTCCCACCCGGGTCCCCAGTGTGGCGGGGACCCCATTTTTTCCCACTCACCCTCTCCCCTCCCTTCCCGCGATCAGTTCCAAGGTCCACCACTACCCTACCTCTAGCATTTTTCCTACTTTACGGCTAGATCGAGTTCGGTAACTAGTTCTAGACAGTTTTAGTAATTAGTCCTACAGGAAAACCCACGGGATTCAAAATTGGCCACATGGACCAGCCGGATCTCCATTCGTGAAGCTGACGTCATATGTTAACCAATTCATTAGTGCATGCAATTCAAGATCTGGGAGAGGTTTACGTCCAGATTTCGCATGCATCACTGGGATTACCCATGGTAAACGCATTAACACCTCACAAGTTTGAAAAGATTAACATGGGCATCAAAAAGCTTACCCTGGGTTATCTCAATGATGCATTCAGCACCAGGCTGTTACCTGCTTACGTAAAATTGTAAAGCGGACCTTGAATGCTTACGTAAAACTGTCACAATCACGCAAGAGCAGCATGGAATATTATGAATTGTAATAGGATTTTTTGCTGGAATGTGTCACCTGTTAGACTCATGTGGTTGGAATGCAAACTATTCAACATTACATACAACGTTACGAAATAGTTCATTAGTTTGGATTCTTTTTATATTTCTCCTCCCCCTCATTTCTTTTCCTTTCTTATACTCCCTTCCTTTGTCATACATGTTCCTACTTCTTACCACAAAATCAAATAAAACAACAACTTTTCCACAAAGTCCAGAACCTCATGTACACATGTAATTACCGCAATCGGGAGTAGAAAGCTTCCCCAAAATGTGGGAGGTGGACCAGCAGATGGGAAAATTTTAAGCCAAAAAAGAGGTGAAGTTCGCCGTAAAATTCACGTGCAACGAAAAAAAAAAACAAGAATTTGTGAAGAAAACAAGGATTTAAAATGGACTAATGAAGGAAACTTCTTTATATTATTTTGAATTTTTGAAGAATTCACCGACCCAAAATCAATTTGCTTATTATTTTTTTCTTCTTCTCCCTCCTTCCTCTTCCTGCCCGCTCTGCGTCAGCCCTATTATCTACTTACTTACTGTTATCTACTTACTAGTCATTCCTCTATATCGATGAGTAACCGGAAACTGATTAGGGTGAGGCAATCGATGATGATGCAAATGGAAATAGTTAAGCCACGTGGGCTGGATTAGGGAAACTAGTTTTAATTTTTATATTCAGTTCCAATATCTGCATATTTCGAAATAATCGTAGCGGATGTATAGCGTTGAAACTATTGAAAGCACGGGGAGTTTCGCGTAGAATCGGGGCCAAATGGTTTTAAATAAGCTAATTTTATCCGCAAAAATTCTTTCTGAGGTCATTTCGGCACATTGGAAAGACAGCAAAGTCATTCTAAAGTGGAAATGAAATGAATTCCAAGCTCCAAATCCTGAAAGATTTCAGGGGGAGCAAATAGTCCTGGATTTTATCGGAAATTATTATATTATATATTCACTCAGAGTAAAGAACGCTCTGCAGCTGGGACTTATGAATATAATTGGGAACAAAATTGCATATACATATCTGTAATAAATGAATAAATAAACAAATAAATAAATAAATGTACATATTTGTAATTGAAATTAAACGGCTCTTTTATGGTGCAATGAATGAAGTCTTTCAATCGTCGTAACCACTCTGTAGATGTCCTCTGTTTACTTCTATAAGTTTTCTATCCTTCCCTACCAAATAAGAAAAAATAAGAACAACAACCCGTGCCCAAACATTTGATTTTTCCTCGTCATCTGTTATTCCTCTGAAAGACGACCATATTGGAATGGAAAACGGAAATTGCATGGCTGGCGTCAAGACGACATTGAGGTAATGGCTGCCAATGCGAGGTTCCGCGGAAAAGAAACTGGCCAACATAGGGGCATATTCATGTGGGAAGCAAAAACATTTTCCTGGAAATTTTTCACAGAATGCCACAATCTGCATACGGGTCCAAAGTGTACACATAGATTTCTTTCCACTTAGATGGACTGGGTAAAACTCGGGGATTTTCACGAGGTTCTTATGTAATCATTGAAAAACAACCACGGTACATGTGAGGGACATGCAGTTTTCCGGAAAGTTTATTTATTTATTTATCTATTTATTTATTTACTTATAGCACATTGGGTATATCAAACAGAAAACATGGGCAGTTGAACTAGTACGCTCAACGGGTAAGAGTCAGAAATAAAGTAAACGAAAAACTAAGATTAGTGAACATAAAAAGATTTAAGGGAACGTGGCCAATACTCTTGAAAAGTTTTAATTTGGCCTGATTTTTGGATTTCAACAGATTTTTTTTCGCGCAAGCACTGGTTTTTAGCTTCTCGCACTTTCTCTTGAGTAAAGAACATTTAGTGAAGGAAAAGAAATAAGGAAAATGAACCAATCTAAAAGCACTATTTCCTATTTGATGACGAAGCCCACAGTGTCTATTTAGGGAGAAGTTACCCTGGTAAAGGTAAGGGTAAATTTGTTTTTCGAGCTCTGGTGAAAGCTGTCCTGATCATCCATCACTCCTGGGACATGGAACAAAATCTGGAAAGGTTCAATTCACCACCACCATAAGAACGATGACCTGTCTCCCTATCATGAAATGGAGCTCTGCCCAAAAAAATCAAGGTATTCACAGGGCAAAGGGTTGGGTCTTTGCCTCATATTTTTTATTTTGTTTATGGCGCAACTTTGGGTGTATCAAATAACTAAGAAAACGATTTGTACGAGATTACGTCATCACAAAGTTCTTAGGAAATCTGCAATATTTACATTGGCGCATCGTCAAATTCGTCATTAAAAACCAGTTTCTTCGTAATATTTTTGAAAATTTTCCTTTGTTCAATTAAGAATCAGTTTTTCAAACAGAGTTTGTGGGAGAAATACCAGAGAAAGCAACCATGTTGTAGATTATCCAAGGCTTGGATGTAACAATGAAAGGGTGGTAATCTCATTCCCATGGGTTTCATTACCTTTGGGTTTAGACAGCGTCACTTATAAGTAAGTATGTTGAAGAGATGCCTAGTCCTAGATGCAGCGCTGAGATTACCCCGGATTAATGCGCAAACGCTCGTGCTAACGATGCGTAAGTTTGTAGGATGATGATGTAGGATGACAGATTTACCCTGGGTAATCTCAATGTTGCGTGCCTCACCTGGAGCAGCGTGCATCATTACCTAGGATCATCAACATGTAGGGTAAAATTGTTAGTAAATTTACTCACGCCATACATAGGCCTGTCCTCGTTGGATAATGTCAATAATGCATGCTGCAGCAGGTAAATGATAAATTTGGGATTGTTAAAGAGTCTACTATGAGTAACCTTGCTGGTGAACTAGGGCCCAAAAGTGGAAGGAGCAAGACAAAGCGGTACAACCAAACTAAGCTGGTGATAGTGCCCCATTCTTTCTAGGTAAACCCTTCCCCCCCCCCCCCCTTGCTCTCCTGGAATTTCCTGCCTCCGCATCCACGAAACATTTCATTATTTCGTTGTTGTCCACGGGGCCGAGCATATGCGCTGCTGATCTATCGCTGGTGTTCCAGGTGTTGCTTGTTCTCCGCACCGGATATCCCTCGCTCAGCGGCTGACGTCGTCGCCGGCGGTGCAGCTGGCGCGAAGCGGCGGCGGGGGCATATTTGCCGAGGTTCGCATACATATCTCGTGAAACGAGCATGCTGATACTCACTTTTTTTCGCGCCGACGACCAACGACACTTTACACATGATCGGTGTTCCACGCACTGACTCACGAGGAGGAGGATATGAGGGATTTTCACGCTTTTCGCTGGTTTTTTTTCCTCCCGCTCTGTAGTTGGCGCGATCTACGGAAACTCTAGCAAGCGAATTCGTTTCAATACGTTCGCTCATTAATTCATTTGCTAGTCCATCAGTGAGTGGGCAGCAATAGAAAGTGCAAGTACATTGTATGTAGTAGTTAACTCGCTCTATATTTTCATCGTTTCAAAAATATTGTTTCGCATTATTTCCAGACTTTTTCGAATATTCGATTTCGAATAAGTCGATAAATCGAAGTGTTCAGGGAAGGGATAGCCGTACACCTTTGGTTGAACGAAAATAAGGGCGGTGAAGCTTTGTATTTAAGCAATTCCGATTTTTTAAATGAATGTTTGAATTGTTATTCAAATTATTTAAAGTTATTCGACTTTTGTTCGGTCAACCCTCTGCTCTGGATCCACTTAGCATATGCATCTACGAATCTGATCATGAAAGCGGTGTAAATCACTATGACGAAAAATATGAAACGAGGACACAAATGACTTATTCTGGCTCCGTTTTTCATTCTCTTTCACTCCTCTTTCTTATCCTCCTTTCAAGTGTTTCTACCACTTCTCTCTGTTTAACCCTTTCTTTTAATTTTTTTGCTCTTTTTTGTATCGAATGACTTAATAATGTTATTTGATTATTATCGGTTTTTTCACTTTTCTTGTTGTTCCACTTCGTTCTCTTTCATGCTGTGCCGATGATAAATAAATAAATAAATAAGTAAATAAAACTTTTTTAAACTTCGACTCAAGCCAGCGCGCATAATTGAGATTACCCCGGATGTTCACGCTCTTGTTAATGGTAGGTAAATTTGGGTGTACTAACGAGTTTACCCATGCTAGTTTCTATTATGCATACCAGCTCCGGTATGTTTGAGTGAAGTAAAAGCGAATATCGACAAATTTGGTTAGCTAATTCATGTAAAAAGCTATAAAAGGGATGCATAGGCGGATTGCCTCGGCACAACTCCTTCATTTGTTTTTAATTCATTTCAAAATTTGTAACTTCAATTCAATATACAGTAAACTCCAAATTGTCGTAATCAAGGGCCGGGACTGCGGCACGGGTACCCTGGTTGTCTGCTGCACCGAGGCAGCGGGCCTACTGGGCAGAGACACGGAGGAAAACCGTGCTGCGGTCCCGGCTCTTGTCTACGACCGTTTAGAGTTCACTATACAAACCAGGTATGAGACCTTAGATGGACGAAGACATGGAACAGGCTTCGCTTATTTCGTTACCTTCGTCTATTTCCAATAAGTTTAGTTTATTCATTTATTTACTTATTTATTTATTGAAATGCGCCTCAGGGCAGGCCAAGATGTGAGAATGACACGAAAAAACAAAGAACAAACAACCAAACAATGTAAAAACGTGTAAGTGGTGGTGTAAGCAGTCGACGGCAAAGAAATACGTAGCCTCTTAAAAGAAATAAATAATTACAATTACAGTTTACATTAATTACAGTTAATCATTTCATTAATTGTTGTGAAAAAAAAAACGCAAAAATAAAATTGAGCAGGGCTTTCCTTTTCTTCCGACTTTCCTCTTTCCTTTCCGGATGGCACCGAGAAAATGAGAGCTCCCATTCTCAAATTAGGCCGATTTTTTTGAAAATCTGTGCACATTCACTGAAAATAGGGCCTCGTTTTGCTGTAAAAAAAACGAAAAAATGTGACCATTAAAAAAAGAAAAATATGTGGCAGGAGCAGTTTTGTTGTTCCGAATTGAATTTCACTACAAAACTGTGCGTCAGTAACCCAGAACACCACATCGACCCGGAAATTCTGGGTCTTTAAGTTTATTTGCTTACCTACCTCATTCGCAAATTCACAAGTTGTCTAGGGGTTTTTTTCCAGCTGCAGCTGTTTGCTGAGGTGAGTAATGCGAGATCTGGAAGCTAATCAGCAGATTTTCCTAGCTCCCAAAGTGTGCGACTGGTAGGACCAGTATTTTGAAGTGCTTTGAAGCACTATTTTCGAGAAATTTTTTCTGGAAGCGTGCAGCTGCTGAGCAAAGCTTTTGGCTTTTCCCAGGACTGCTCTGCTTGCCGCACCTCAATTTGCTGCCTTCCAGTTGGATTAGCCTGTTTTGTTCCCTCAAGGTTCTGAATCGCTCCTCTCGATTTCTGGACTTGATTGTTTTTGTGTTTTCGACTCAGTGAGTTTGCAAAGGGATCTTTGCACAGGGTGGGTAAAGGAAAGAAATTTCCTGCCAGACTTTCTAATTTTAGATTTTCTCCGGGGAAATTTTCGTATATGAGATTCTATTAAGTACGCTTATTTTGATCTACGATTGTGATTTTTTATCTACTCCTATTTTTTACCTAATATGTACATATTTTCTGCAGATGGTTAATGGCTGAGTATCAGTCAATTCAAGAATTCCAAAACTATAGAAACACCAATAGGCTCACCCCTCCCTCCCCCCGAATTAATATATCTTTGGTTGTTCATCTTTATTGTTATTTTTCAACTAATTATTATTACTATGTTCATTATATTATATTATTATGAATTATTTAATATTGTAACTAATGTTTCTATTAATTTTTTCCATACGGGTCCCCAGAACGGCGAAGACCCCTTTCTCCCACCACCTCTCTCCCGCCCACTTTCTCCCGTCCAAGTTTTACTTTCACCATAAGTGTTTATTAAAAATATGGAAAAAACTATTTCTGAGCCGGGAATTCCAACAAGCCTTCACCAGTCATGCATCATGCGAATCTCAAACGAATTTCATGTTGCCTTAGCCGAAATTTCGCGGAGTTAACGTCAAATTCGCAACAGTTTCCCGTCATGCCAACATCATGCAACCTGACAAAAATTGTCATGAAGATGGCTTTGAATTTCTTAACAAGTTACCGCCATGCTCATATCATGCATTTCTTGCATGGTATGAGCATGGCGGTAACTTGTTAAGAAACTTTCTTTCAAACTAAAAGCAACTTAAATCGAGGTTGGAATTGGATGTGCATCAACTCTGCATGAAGTTTGCATGACTTCCACAAGTCTTGACTTCAGTTTTGATGTCAGACCTTCTGTCTCAAAAATGTAGGCTTGGTATTCTTACTGAGCGATTTTCACTTAGCCTTATCGTATTCCATGAGAATTCATTCCCTAAATTTATTCCCTGTTGTGTTGCTTTGGGATTCTTTTGCCTGCATTTTTTGTCAAATATTCTCGGATTTTCTCATTTACCATTTTTTGCCATTTCCCAGTGAAAACCCTGGGCAATCAAGAAATTGCTCTTCTCAACAAACAAAAACAACGAGACAAATGTAGCTGCAAAACATTCCGAGATCACGTTCTAATACGTTAATGGTTTCTACTCTCAAGTTAAGCCTATTAGCCCAGGGTGTTCATGCCTCCTAAGGTCAAGGTGGATCAATTGTATTTAGACATACGTTTTTTTAACGGACCTTCATAATTTTTTCCGCAGTGGCGTTCAGCAGAAACGAAGAACGGATTTGAGATCAGCGTCGTTGACTTTACCTTATGAGGCACATCCCAGTTCGGAATGTCATGAACACCTAGGATCCTTCCCTTGCTGGGTGGGTTATTTCCGGCCAAAGTAAAATTACTTCACATTGGTATAGGTGGGTAACTTGCAATGCGTGCGAAGTTACTGGTAAAATGTTAGTTATTCGCTGTGAATTTTGTGGTTCGCTGTAGCTACAATTGAGCTGAAAAACTGCTTGTGAAATACTATTTTGTAACACAGACATTATTCCCCCTTAAGCCACTGATAATAGACAGACTATGTAGATTGATCTGGCAAAATCCAGACCACTCTAGATATATTTTGCTGTTTCACAGGCTGTTTATAAAATCATTTCAAAGCAACAGTTGATGAAGTTTGCATGCAGGCACGAGTGGTGCTTGCGGTCTTCATAGGCTTGTCCCTAGATTTCGCGGGACCCCACTGTGTGGTCCCAACCGAGTTCCCCTTTGCTCCTACTGCTTCAGGAAGTTTTTACTTCCAGTCATTTCTCTGCAAACGCCTGCACGCTGCAAACACATTCGTTTGCAGATGCCGCCGACAAAAACCCGCTGCGAGCGTCTGTTAACACCCGATTTGCACCAAACGGTATTAGTCTGCAGGTGTAGATCATTTCGCTTAGGAGCTATTATGATTTAGCTGCTAGCAAAAAAAGTTGTAATTGCAGTAATGTAGGAGCAAGCGATCAACAAAACTCTTAGGGTCATTTCTCAAGGAGTCTAATGGAGGCGAGCAAGACAGATTTCTTTCATCACCTTCAAGATCTTCTGTATCTTATAGCCATCGTTCTACAGTCCAGGCTCTTTTGTTATTGCTTTTTCTTAAATGAAATACTTTGTTAGGCCCACTTCTATGTGAAAAATTTTAAAAAAGTTAGGGTGATTTGATGTAAGCGCAGGACTTATGAAGCATGTTTTTAGCTACAGCTCAAATTTCTACACTGGTAGGTTTCCATGGTCTAAAGACAACATGTAGCACTCAGATTACCAAGGGTTACCATACCCCAAATTTGCTCATTGTTTGCATGGGCGGTAACAAGTTTACCCTGGGTAATCTAAAAGATGGAGGCCGGCGCAGTGACATGTATTCCAATATCTTAGTGCGTTTAGTGCCAATTGCTGTTTCGGCTTCATGATTGTTTTCCAACGAAATTGGGTGATCGAGTTTATAACGAAGCGACGGTCATTAATTAAGTATATATTCTGGTTAAAATACTTAATGGGAGAGAGGTGTGCAAATTCTTCATGACCTTAATTTTTTTCCATTTTATGCTACATAGCACTTGCAGCTAAAAGCGAAAATTTTGCGAGGAATTCCCTTTCATCAAGTCCAATTCCACTATTCATTGGTAGGTGTGCTTCTACAGTAACTTTGGATATTACCAGCTCATGATTTTCCACAAGGGTAAGCTAAATCTTAAATCTTCTCCCAGGGACAGCGATTTTTCAAATAGTGAAATTTCAAAAAAAAGCTAATTCATAAATGTTCATTATCTGAAAAATTTCACTATTTAGTTATTTAATTATTCATAAAATGCTACTATCCTCTCTACGTTGATGGTCTAGCTCGAGGCCTCCGCCTGTATTTTGACCTTTCTGATTGTTCCAAGGATGTTTTCACGCGGAGAAATCCTAGGAATGTGTAAGGATTTCGCGATGGATCTCCTGGATCACGCCTTGTTTCGATTCTCGCCCAAGACGGCAGAAACTGCAATAAGCAAATGATACTACTTTATAGAACTAGTGAAAGCTGTTGTAGACTCAATTGTAAAGCCAGGAGATGCGGGTTTTTGGGCTCTATTCCTGCCCCGACGTTCTTCGCGGCTACCGCTTCAGCGATTACCAGGGTGAATAGCTGTTCTGCGCAGAGGCTCGACGCTGTGTGTTTGTCGGCAGTGTCCGCGGGCCAAAAAGTGATCGCTGCGATTCGCATTTGCTGCGCAGCAGACGCTTTCTTTAGCGCACTTCAATGCGGAACGATTTCGGCACTGGAGATTAGCAAAAACTCGACGACGGTGGTGTAAAGTCGGTTCGAGACCGCGGGTTTCGTTATTCATAAGGATCTTGTGCGGGCTGGAACTAGGACCAATGTATAGGTTCCCATAAAGGGAAGTAGAGAAATTTGGCAGGAAATATGCTCAAAGTATGGATGGGTAGAAACCTACATAGCGAAGGGACGATACCATGGAAAAAAGAGGTCAGAGCAAGCTCTCAGACGCCCCAAATAAAGGAAGTATGTCTCAAAAGAAAATATATACAAAAATTTTGTTCTGTGAAATTGATGCACCTCAAGTTGGTATCATGAAACGAGGAAACCAAATTAAGCTAAGGAATATATTGACTCGACAGAAGCGAATATTAAGAAATTTTGAAATTTTGCATTAGCGGCTGCCCAATGTAGTATATCCTTGTACATAAAGGTGAAAATATGTATGAAAAGAATCCGCGCATCACTTTTTTCCACAGACTGCGCTAACGTCATTGACGCTTCGAGCGCGTTAAACTCGCCGAATAGTCTGTCCGACCACCTGGACCGCTGAAAAAGTCTGCTAAACGATGGTAGGCCCTAAGCGGCTGGCCTAGTCTGTAGGAGTCGAGAAAAATGCGAGCACTCTTTGATATGAGGACGTTGCGCATGTGTTTTGAAGTTGTTTTAGTGGCTATAGCTATGGGCATGTAAACGACCAAACGACCATGAGGGTGCCTGCACATTTTCAGTTGAATGGAATGTGTAAGGGAGGAAGTTTGGAGCCGCTTCCAACGGATAAGCTCCGCCTCGGAAAGTGTGCATAAATTAGAGGTACAGATCGTCATCATGAGTCTTTCTCGGTTTAGACAGCTTAGGGAAACCCTCCAACAACCACCTCATTGGTGCTACCATATCAGTGAGCCTTTGGAGATCTGGGCAACACTACTTACTATAATTGTGTTAAGCTTTAAAAAATTTCTCACAACGAACAGCGTACCAGGCTCTATTTCGCTGTGGAGGGGCTTGGGTAGCGGGGCTGGGAAATGGTTCCACTAGTTGTGCTTCCCGTTGTCGACGCTCCAACATCAAGGAACGGCAAAGAAGCCTTCTACAAGGACTTCGAGAAGTTCCGCAAGGAAAACTATATCTATATTATATTATTATAGTATAACTATATCTATATTATGCTATATTAGTGTGCTCGGAAATCAGTGCAGGAAATTCATTGTCATGTTTCTCGGGTTATTTTGGCCACAAGTTTTCCTCAAATCGGAAATTATCATATTTCAATGGAAAGCTTATTTTGTGCTGCTTCTCGTGGTATAATTGAATTTTAGTATAATTTATGTATGCGATAAACATTGCAAGTTAGAAATAGAGGTGCCCGGGCAGCATTTCGAATAATTTCCGTCTACGAGTCCAACCTTGAACGTAGACTAGCAAAAACAGCTCTGAGCAAAGCTGTATGGGGCCAATTAAATGTGAATGAAAGCACAGTGCAACATAGATTTCGGAATTTTAGCCGTGATTGATTCGATATTGAAGATGAAGAAGGCCTGACATCCACCCAGTGTTCAAGGCTACAAAATAAAAACATTCGTGGGGAAAAAATACGTGAACAGCAACCCAAAAGCTTGCAGGAAGACTTGTAGTAAGCATCTCAAGTGTTTTGAGCACCAGAGGAAGAATGAAAAGTTGAGGAAGCAGGACAAATGGATACTGCATGAATTGTCTAGAAATCGAGGAAAAATTATAGTTATGTAGCTCGTTGGCGCTCCTATCGCGCGTCCAGAACTACCCATTATTCGAACGCTTTTGTGATGTGCGGAGTTGGCCCTGTGCGATCTTCGGTGATGATTGGACAACAAACAAGGCTACACAGCCTTTCTTCAAGCATAAAATCCAGTGCCAGTTTCGAACAACCTGACAGGAAGTCATCGCTAACGACTGAAATGTCAAGATAGATCTTAGAAGGACGTCTGAGGAACTTCACTTCTGTACCCACGGCCTACAATGGAAAGAACAGGGAAATGGGCTCTCCGTGCTCATAATGACGATGAAAACCAATCATAGCTCGCTATTTCAGAAGTCACACTCCATCCATATACTGGACGTGGGAATCACCCGATGGAAAGTACGTAGCGGTATTGGCCGCATCATCGTGAATTGAAGGTTTTACTTGATCGACACTGCTGCTGTTCCGAAGTTCTATGTGGATCGGGCCATCGCCTTCTTTGCGCAAGATTCTTCTTCTTCCGCTTAGAGTAAGAGAAAGTCGCCTAGTTCAAGAAGTGAAGTCTCAACCCTATCCGCTCGACTGTGGGAAGATGCCATTGTTGACGGCATCAACGAAGAGCGCGATTGGTTCATTAACAGCTCCACGACAAAGTATGGAGTAATAATGTGTAATTTAATACATCATACAATTATATTGATCAAGTCATGGAGAAGTATAACAATGGATTTATGCATCATGAGTGACGTTATGAGATATATACTGGCCTGCTGCCACTCTTATCGTGCACCAGGGATACACTTTGGAATACACCTTAGAATATTTTTCTTACTGTATCTGTAGAACTTCTCATTTCCCCCTTGTGCTTGTGATCCACCATTATGTAGCGCACTTTGTGCATATTAATAAATAAATAAATAAATATGTTTTAAAAGTACAACCTATGAGTATATAACCGTCACATTCCTAAAAAACCTTTTTATGTTGTGTTTAAAGTTGAGTAAACAGAAATTTCTTTGGAAGCATATTAACCCTCATGTGATATGTTTGCTGTCTTCTCGTTAGCTCATGAAATCCAGTTCCGGCCATGGATATCCTGGATTTCATACCTTTCACCTCCCCTTAGTAACGGTTACCCCACTCCCTCGCTTGTCCCTACCAAAGATCCAGAGCAGCTGAGCTGTCTGACATCACTTCAATCACTTCCGATTTTTTCGCTGGCCTGCTGCCAACGAATCGTCCGCGTGGCGCCGAACGACAAACAATTGCGAGGGCGAAGGGTTGCATGTAGCACGTGCTACTCAATCGAACGTAGGCATAAAAAGTTTATTGGTTCAAAGCGAGTGATAACAGCGTTTGAACCTTAGTTTTTGACCGAAAGGAGAATGCAAGGAAGTGGGTTTGAAAGACGTGTTTGTTACCTAATCCAAGCAGCTTACAGCACATTTTGTGGTGTTTCAACGCTACATATTTCTATATGAAGAGGAAATCCTACCAATCAATATGTATTTCATACATCTCACAGCTGAACAGCTCGTATAGCCAGCAGATTTCATAGCGCCGGGGCGTTGAGTTTTTGTGGGATGAATCGCGTCGAACAATGGCGATAGCTTCCCTGTACAAGTTGACTAAACGGGGATACACTGCCAAAAGTCAATAAATGGGACCTGATGGGATAATAGTTGAAAAATTTCCTTGGAAGAGTCGGTGGCTATGAATACGTTGTAGACGGATACTAGGTTGTAGAAGAAGTTGTGAGATGATAAATGAGAGCGATTCCCTCACAAATGACTACAATTCCGGAAAAGTATGCAAACGTTTTTTCTTACAATGTATCGTGGAGTTCATGGAATTTGATTTTTTCTGGAAATAAATGTGATGACGAAGGCTTGTAGAAAAACAGACATGCGTACCCACATACTAATTACTTTTTTAATCGATTGATTAATTTCTAATAGTAATGTTTCGAACTAGACAAGGAATAAAAGCAATTATTTAGAGAAGATGAGGGAATTTTGATACAATAAATTAATGGGAACATAAAAACAAGAGGAGAAGGAGGGGTTCAGGTAATGAGTAGCTGTAAACGACTATGGATCACTGCAAGCCTCCTTCTTTTCACTTGCACCAAACTTACCAAAAATTTACTTAACCTTTACTGTAGTTAAAAACTTTGTAGAGAAACACATAGATCGGGTGAGATATGTACAATGAATTGTCAGTAAATAAATGTTAGTAGAAGTATAACTGGATATAATACACCGAACATTATTGTTGTGCATGTCCAAAAATCGTGGACTTTGTACACCTATTGATAGATTTTTGCCGCGGAAATTGCAAATTTTCCATGTTTCCCTCGGAAAAAATTCAAAAAGAATTTTTCACCATATGAAAAAAATCATTCGCAATTTTTCAGATAAGATTTCCTTTGGAAATTCCGTTTGTTTTCGTCAGAGATCATTCACGTTCTCGAGGAAGGATGGATATGTACAGGATGGATATGTACAGACGCATGTATCCCTTCCAGGCCTGTGCTCTTAGGCCCGGAAGCATAGTTGAGATTACCCAGGATAAATTTGTTGACGCCCCTATTAGCGATTCAATTCAGTTCAATCTAATGTATGGATATGCTAAGTGAATTATCAAAAAAAAAACGTAAAATGTGCATAAAACATCCGCGAATGCTCGGATACCAAAGTAAAAAAGCCAAACAGCAGGATGAATCGCAAAAATAGGCTAGGTATAGTCATAGGGTAATGGAAATAAAAGTGAATGACGGACTATTCCTAAAAACTTGACCTACGAAGCCTTGGAGTGTTCTCTGTTTTCTCTCTCTCTCTCTCTCTGCTAACAACGATGGGTAATTTTGTGTGCTGTAAACGCGTTTACCCTGAGTAGTATCAATGGTGAATGCAGCCTCTGAAGGAGGTGGGTTTCGCGTAGCTTGTAGATTTTATATGGCCGCACTCTCCACTGATTCTAGGAAGGTCTGTGCTGTAGAGACTATTTTCAAGAAATAACTAGGTGCTTTATTGCACTCAGTGCTAAAACTACTTCTTTAATAATTAAGTAGCAGTTGTCCACTGTTTCACAGGTAGGCTAGACGGAACAAAATTTCTCTTCCACTAAACCCGCTCACGATGCTATTTTCGTCCGCGACCACGTTGTTTTTTCACACGCGGAACAACGTCGCGTGACCTGATGAGTAGTGGCGCCTATTTCTGTACATTATATGATGGATGACAAGTGTACATATGAGCGAAGTTATCTGTAGACGTGTGATTTTATGGTTAACTGTTACAACTCCGTTGTAATGTACTTAGAACATCGTGTGTGTTATGCATTTGACAACGATGCCCTTTAGGTAATCATGGGATCACATCACGGAACAGTTGTCGGGGAATAGCATGACGCGAGGTGAGCGCTGCTGTGCTGCGTGGGATTTGTGGAGAGTTTGATGGAGCACGCGGGAAATCTGTTCGCGAAAAAGTGAGCAGGTGAATATTTGGTGTCAATTGGAGCATTGTTCATTCAAAAATCATCAGGAGCCTAGAATAGCAAGCATTTTATTACGACAAGGCTGTAAAATTTTAATAAGGGGAAGCCCCTGACTCGGGGGGGGGGG
>JARK01001362.1:1737268-1747951 GCA_000688135.1 Ancylostoma ceylanicum | reverse complement strand
GGGGGGGGGGTGGGGGCTAAGCTCTGCCATTGGCTCTATTACAAGGGTAAGGTATATATCTAATGCGCCAAGAATCTGATCCAGGGACACTGACGGACAACTTTCAGAGCAGCTAAGACATGGTTTCGAAGTCGAAAAAGTCTAGGATTTCAAGATTTCAGGGTGGCCTGGCAGGAGAAAAAAGACTAATTTCAGGATTTCCCCACGTGCTTGTGGTAGCTGACTGGGTTAACTGCTAGTCTACGCGACAAATAAGGTGAAAGTTATTGCAATACCTGCGTATAATAGCTCTAACCTAAATTCACTTACTTTGGACTTTCATTACCACGGGTTACCACGCAGCTCAGGTAATTCCAAAAAAAAACTATAGATCTTCTGGCTCTCACTAAACTCCAGGACCTACGCCTGGATGCATCACTGAGAATACCCAGGGTAAACGTGTTGACGCCCACGTGAACGATGAAAAACTTATTGTGGTGTTAACGCGTTTGCCGTGGGGAATCTCAGTGATGTGCGCGGTCCCTGGATGCACTATCGAAATTACCCGTGGTAATCGTCTTAAGAGACAGTATTCACCCATATGTGACGTTGACTGTATACAGCTACTGCCCATGAGTAATCTCACCCATGGGTATGGAGTTACTTACCCATACAGTGATGTACAAGGCCCGGGGCAGGCTTGCATAATTGAATTTACCCAGGGTAGAGACGGTAACGCCCCGAGTTTACCATACCTGCACTAGCACGGTGGAGTAAAGTGGCGGGTAAGAATTACCTTACGTTGAGCGGCGGGTAGGACGAGTAACTCTACCCATGGGAAATGGAATTACCCATCCACCTAGTGGTGTAGCAAGCCCAAGCCCGGCGTGCATCATGGGGCTTACCCACGGTAAAGGCAGTAACCCCCCGATCTCGCACGTAGCTTGGTAAACATCGAAATATAATACTTGCTCTGGCACGGGGTTAATTGGCGGGTAAGAATTACCTTACCTTGAGCAGCAGGTAGGACGAATAATCTTGCCCAAGGGTATGGAGTTACTCATCCATCTAGTGATATACTAGGACCGGGGCTGGCATGCTTCACTGAGTATACCCAGGGTAAAAACAGTAATGCCCCTAAATTTGCACATAACTTGGCAGCAATCGAAATACTTGCCCCGGCACGGTGGGGTAAAGTGGCGGGTAAGTATTACCTGGCAGGTAACCCTTGACATAACAGTGTCAATCTGTCATGATTCGGTGTTCCACTACGCTGGCCGCCGAGACGTTCATGATTCACAAACTTACATTTACCCATGCATTTACCATGGGTAGCGCTAAGATAGCGGATCACAAAGGTTCTCAATGACGCCTGCGGGCCCAGGAGTAAGAGTGATGATTGCTACAGGAGAATAAATAAGGTTGAAACGGAATTCAAGTGGAAACCACAGACTTCACCCAAATTTGTGCTTGCACTTTAGGAGAATTGTGAGAGTTTTCGAAGTAGGATTTTGGGTAACAAAGGCTCCGAACGAGACTAGAGGGACAGTGAAAGCTTGCTGTTTTTCAAGAATTTGCATGTTACCCAGAAATTAGCTGATCTTAGACGAAAGGTTTTCATTGGTCGGGATCGACGGGAATTTAAGGCAGATCCGCCTGCCGTAAAGTATAGAAAAGTTTAGCCGGAACTCATACGGATACCAGAAGGATTTGCCAAAATATGGGAATTACCCGGGTATTCTCTCAATGCCACCCGGAAATCTCGTTTGCAGAACCATCAGGGAGCTAACTGCTGCGTACACATAGGCAGGTATTTTAAAAAATCACCGCGTACCAGTGTAATATCTCATTATCGCACCAATGCTAGCAATCGTTAGGTCCGGTGTTCGAGTACCAACAAGCGGCGCTGATGGATCTGATAAAAACGGAAAAATGACATGTGCTCAGGTTTTTGTGGTTGAAACGAGTGGTGTTGACAAATACACGCTGGTACGTGACGTGGAAAACAAATGTCGTATCCTCACACGCACACTTGCTGAACAGGTTGTTCAACCACAGTTTTCAATAACGTCAAAATCAAAAAATCATTTAAAACCAGAAAGGGAACGAATTAAATTAATTTTGTTCTAGATCCCCATAGGGAGACTACAATAAGCTTGAAATAAATCCTTCTCATGTTAGCAAGGGAAAGGAAGATGCAGAAATGTACTAAGTCAGGTAGCAGTAAAAGCGGGGCAGAGAACTTACGAAAATCACGATTTCTTATTTTTTATCTCCTTCACCCAATTACTCTCCCCCCTCATGAAACAGTTAAAAAAATAAGAAATTATGATTTTGGTAAGCTTACTGCCCCTGATTTTACTGCTACTTGACTCAGTACAATTCTGCATCTTCCTTTCTTCTTTCATTATTGCTTCCTTTTTTTCCCCTTAATGTTCTAATTCTTTCCTTCTTCAAGTCCCCTCTTTCACTAAAGAGCCTCGTGGGGACTAGAAGAAAAATGTGATTTATTCAAATGGAGAGGCGGAACGAATCACATTTCCTTATTTTGTTATCCTGTTCTTATTGGGTTTCTAGTGTTTATCAGAGAAGCTGTTACAAATCTGTGATGGAAAAGAAATAGCCCTAAAATTACAGAGACAATATATATCGAAACATAAATAGAGATCAAATATTCAATGAATAAAATACAAATAGATGAAACAAAAGAGCCTTACGAAAAATTACGAAAGAAAG
Organism: Ancylostoma ceylanicum; assembly: GCA_000688135.1. NCBI lineage: Eukaryota > Metazoa > Nematoda > Chromadorea > Rhabditida > Ancylostomatidae > Ancylostoma > Ancylostoma ceylanicum. The sequence goes on along the minus strand of JARK01001362.1, from coordinate 1,745,236 downwards.
CGAACAAACGAAGAATGGGAGAGGTAAATGTAGCAAATCGAAGGAATAAAAGTTGGGTAACTAAACCTCGTTTTAGTGGCACACATATTTGAGTCGATTTGAGAGGGAAGGGATAAATTGTTTGTGTTGAAGGGATAGGTATTATACATTGGAATATTCGACGATCATTTAAATATTCGAATATTCGAATAGTTGGAAAAACGTAAAATTTGAAATATTCGAATTCTGAATAATTCGAATATCAGGCATCTTGAAATATTCGAACATTTGAATAATTCGAATAAGGTGCTTTTCAAAATGTGCGAATGAACGAATTATTCGAATGTAGGACTTCCTCGGCCACCCGAATGAATGAATTATTCGAATAACCGACTTTTTGAATTCACCGAATGAATGAATAATTCGAATCGAATATTTGTTCCAATTCCATTTAATACTATAGCTTTCAGAGTGTCCCTCATCCTTCATTATCTGTATACATCACAAACAATTGGTGCAAAAATGCATCCACAAATCGTTACACCAATTGTCAACCCTGACCAATTTCAGAACAAATATTAATAGAAATATATACCTTAGAATTATACTTAATCTATATGTTGAAGCTCCAGGACAGCCTCAAAGGGAAACAGATCATCTAAAGTATCTCTATTTCCTCATCTTCAGAAGTGGACAGTTCTGTATTTATGTATCTCTGTATTTATATCATCTCTAATATGCGTTCCTGGCCGCCATTATCAACCTTTATTACTTGCACCTACAAAGGTCGGCCTCGGGACATATCAGGATCTCATTAGGCGATTTGCGGGAATTGTCGGGGTCCCAACGAGTCTTTGAGGCATGACCTTGTTAGTGGATGTTTATGACTCTCTCTCTAATATCCATCACACCATCATGATTCGGATGTCAAATGTTCCCAAATTGAATAAACGAATATTTCGAATTTGCCACTTTTAGACGGTCGAATGGACGAATTATTCGAATTTTGGTTTTCCTACGCACCCGAATAAACGAATTATTCGAATAACTCCCATTATTAACAACTCGAATGAACGGATAGTTCGAATAACCCATTTTTTTAAAATACCGAATGAATGAATAATTCGAATATGCTTATTTTTTGAAAAAAACGAGTGATTGAATTATTCGAATATTCGAATATTCGAAAATCCCGTCGAATATATTCGATTCGGTCACATGTATAATAGGTATGATGAATATGAAGTTATAGGAAAGGAAATGGATGGAACAGTGCCAGATTCTGTTACTGCACAAACAGCTTCGATCATTTGAGCCGAGAGAGACGTTCATCTCTGCTCAGTCCCCAGCTGAGAGTGAAAAATAGCTCTGAAGATTAAAGGCCAACAGACCCAGTTATGGACCCACATTTCAGAGTCAGTACTTTCAAGTTTGAAGGACAAAACTCTGCATTCGTTCATTAAAAACTTCAAGGTCAACAGAAAAATGTGCTAGATGCAAAAGCTAACCAGTAAACATTCACCACAAGGAATCCTCAGAGAATTGCCCAGAAAACCCAAAGAGAAATGCCGTGTCAGCCCGGAAAAACTGAGGAAATGTCCTAAAAAATCAAATACTAAGCTAAAATGAAGGAAGGCGAACCCATATAATGAGGAGAAGCTCGTGCATTAGCAAGATGATGTACCGTTCATGCTTTTTCGTTCATTGTCATATTTTTTTTACCCAGTATGGATGTGATTTTGAGCTGAAAGCGAATATCTGCACTGAGATGCGTCACTGCGACTACACAGGGTTAACTTGTTGACGATGGTGCTAACAATGGGTAAATGTGTGTGGTGTTAATATGTTTACTCTGGGATGATGCGTGCGGCTCCTTCTCTTCTGAAGGGTAGATTTCTACACGTCACTGACTATGTAACTTCATAGATAGACATCATGGTAAACTTGCATCGTGGGAAACTTGCATGCTGGTTTTTCCTAAGCTCACCTTGGTAACCATATCCCCATTTAATAAGTATTAGATGACGTCATAACCCATTCAACCGTTTATTATGGTGACTTTTAATGTTTTCTTGTAGACATTCAGTTGACTCACTCATTACAACCCAGCGGAGGGATGCGTCATAAGGATTACCCAGGGCACTCAAAATTTACTCAACGTTAGCACGGGCGCTTGTCCTGGGTAATCCCTGCTTGCTATTATAGCGACTCTTAATGTTTTCCGGCTGTCACTCAGTTGACTCACTTATTGTTTCGTAATCTTTCCTCATTACTCAGGGTAGGAATGCATCATTGGGATTGCCCAGGGCAGGCAAAATTTACTCATCTTTGGCACGAGCGCTTGTCCTGGGTAATCCCTGCTTGCTATTATAGCGACTCTTAATGTTTTCCGGCTGTCACTCAGTTGACTCACTTATTGTTTCGTAATCTTTCCTCATTACTCAGGGTAGGAATGCATCATTGGGATTACCCAGTGCACGGAAAATTTACCCAACGTTAGCACGAGCGCTCATCCTGAGTAATCTCTGCATGCTGTCACAGGAGCTGTGGCATGACCGGATTTACCCGTAATATCCGTTATGCCTACTCTCATCGACTGGCTTACCAACAGTCCATATGGTAAACTGTGGAGTAATCTATGCATATAGTTATCTATAGACGGCAGGTAAATATTACTTTCTCATAACCAGTAATCTGATCTAGTAGAGCTTTGACCACCATGAACTTTCACAGCTCTTGACGAGATAACCCTCTAAGGCCTACATCAGTTTTCTCACGGGTTCACTTCTACCCAACAGTTCTTCTGGTGTTTGTCCGACTAGGCGCCAGACAGTAGCGCTTCAAGTTGTTTCCGTGAGCTGATCTGTTTCAATATCAGCTTATCAGCCACCTCAATGTTTACACGAGTACGCGCGTGTGTGTGGAATGTGTGTGTGGTAGTAAACGTTGAGGTCGATCAGCTGATCAGTGTATTTGCCGAGTTTCGGGAGAGCGAGCGAGCGGGATCATCAGGTGCGACCGCGACGCCGCCAGCGTCGACCATGTGACGTCGGTCGGCAGCCCCCGAATGTTTGTTTCGATGGTGGAAAAAAGTACACCTCCTCATGTCCACCACCACATGCTGCACACATCACTCGAAATATCACCCCATATGTCTGCAACTAACTATGTTATGCTCGCCCCTGTTGCACAGGGACGAGCGAGAGTTCTGGGTCGGGGGTCGGAGTCCAAGGCACCTCCATCACTGATGTCAGACGTGGACAAGTTGACACTACGGCTTATGTGGTGATGCTTCCGTTGAAACATTAATCCATGATCAAGCACAAGTTTTTTCTTGGATGCAAAAGGGACGATCAAGGCGTCACTCACATTGTTGCAACACGACCAATAAAGAGCAGGAGCCTAGGAAGCACTACGTCACTTCACTAATCGAAATTGTGAAAATTACATAGAGAAAAGTTTCTTTCCCTATTGGTCTGCTAAAGGGAACCTGAACAAAAACTCACGATTCCGGAATGGAACTTCCTGAGTTTCTTTTACTGGAAAAGGAAAATTGAGAACGATAGGATGGAAGGTGATTCCTTCAAGGCGTTTCCCGTTTCCCAACTGGTCAAGAAATCTTCAAGGAAAAATGAGCCCATGAAGAGAAACTCATATTTATTTCGAAAATTTATTTCCGAAATAATACACGATTCCGAAATGGAACTTCCAAACCAAATACACGTAAAATAAGCGAAATCTACTGGAATCCCGCCAATTTTCTCGATTCCAGCAGATTTCACTGGAACTTTCACGTAAAATGAGCGAAAACCGCTCGAATCTGCACTTCGTGTAAAGTCGAGCAATTTCCGCGTATTTTTCTTTATTTTTCAGCCCACTATAATGGTACTCCATGGGGCCACTGTCGGGGTAGAGCATCGGACACCCGAGAAATCTTGCCTATTTTTCGGGCGGAATTCGGATGAATTTCAGTGGATTTCGCTTATTTATCCGAGATTTACGTGCAATTTTCGGGCGAAATCGGAAAATATTTCGGAGAAAAATAGGCGAAATCTGCTCGAAAGCACACGTAATCCACTGGAATTTTTCCACCTGAGACAGAAGCTGATTCATCTCGAATAAAATAGGAACGACCTCATGCAGGCGTAACATCGAAAATGAAGTTTCCCTTAAAACATTTATGAACTAGAGTGTTAAGGAGCAAATATGTGAAGTAACAATGATTATTATTAAAAACAAGTAATATGTGCAAAGTTTCTGTAAGAAATCTTTGCCGTCGTCAATTTCTTTCTGCTACAAGGAATGCTCATCACGATTGCTAGTCCCGCGGGCTGACGCACCGCAACATCGACGCGGCGCGGGTGAGCGCTGGGGATGTTGAGTGTTGCTTCGACCGCGCCGCGTATATGTTGCGGCGCTGCAGCCCGCGTTAGTAGCAATCGAGATTGACGTTCCCTGTTCCTTGCTAATGATTTACCATCTGAGCTGGTTCACGACACCTTGTGCCTTAAACTCGACAAATCCTGAGGCCAGGAATTCGGGAAAAGAACTAAATAACCATCTTTACTTTGCAGGTATGCTTTCATATTCAATGATTGCCCCGTTACTGAAACAATATACATTGGGTTTTGGAAAGAAACCCACAAAGCTCTTGGGCCTACCTAAGCCATATGAGGAGTTGAAATATGCTAAATAACACTAATCTATCTTTTTTTATTATCCCCAATCATCTCTAGCATACTGGAAGACATCATTGAAGTAAATGAAAAGAGGGTGCTTTACACGCTTTTTTACCCAGAATTCCCCAGAATTTCTTACCCAGGACGTCGCCGAGCAAAGAAGATGGCTGTTTAACTCTTAGCGGTTTTTGAAAACACTTTGAACGTGCTAGTAGACAGGCCAAGTTGACATACTCCTAAAGGTCTCAGAGGCAAGGAGAAAGGGAGTCAACCCCACTATCTATGTCACTATATTAAGCACGTTTTAATGCGATCATTGTCATGTGCCCGGGGGCTTCTGTCACATGACTCAGACCGAGTTCAGCGGAACGAGAATGCTTCGTGACACTGACGCATTCCACAGATATTGTGGATCTTGTGAGGGATATCCCACTGAATTGTTTCCTCGGAAAATAACACGACATTCGTGAGGTTCATAACATGTATCCTTAACTGATTTTAGAGATTTCCTCGCTATTCTGCAATGTTTCCAAGGATAAAATCCGGAAACTTCGCATTTTTTAGTTCTAGCAAGAATGCCAACACGCGGATGAGTCAACTCTTTGCTCAGCAAAATCTACTGGTGGTGATCTACGCGTCTATGTCGATAATAATCTATTTTCAATTATTTACGTTGGCCAGACCACGTGGTCCGTAATTACACACAGGTGTCGGTCTCCAGACTGATCATGGCGTAAACAAACCCCGCCCACTAAGGTCTGATGATCCCGCGTCGGGTCCATCCACATGGTAATAGTGCAACGAGCAGAAATCAAACGTTCTGCAAGATTCATGGGGGTCGGGACAGCCCTAGGCAATCGTGAAGGATTCGAAAACACCGCTGAGCCATGGTCCGAGCGGTGCCGTCATGACGTGATGTGCAGATGCTGGCTCATCGCAATATCGGGGACTTCTATAGGAAGACGTGCAGCCGCTCAGGATAACATCCTACCAGTTACATGTTTCGGGGTAAAAAAAGCACCTAATAGTTGCTCAATTTGCTGAATACTCCTACTGGCGGATTTTCCGCTTTGTTTGTGAGAGTTGTTACAGGGATTATGTCACACTTCATTAGTGAGGTACAACGGAGATAAATCTCCAGAAAAACATCTTTGCCCTTGTTTTTGCGGTGAAACACTATCGATTTCTAACGTGTGCCGGAAATTATTCACCGGAATGTTGTAAGGGACTTGCACTTTGGAGATGTTGTTGCTAGCTGAGAATGGATTTCTCATGCTAAATAGCGAAGCAGATCTTTGATTTCTACGGACTTCAGCACTCTAGCCTGTTAGCTAGTAAACAACATGTCAACATACTGGAAGGAAAATATAGAAACTACTTAAAAATCAGCAATCTCCGGTCAGACATCAAGAAGTAAACTGTGTAGAAATTCTGAGGCCACTATGACAGTCAGATCACGGATAGAGAGAGAAGCGATTTCGACAGAACGACATTTTTACGTGTTTATCGAGCGGATGAGAAGTTCCGAAATAGGACTCATGTCATGACGGCTGTGGGAGATGAGATGCTAAAAAAGATTTCAAAATTATCGTAGATCGCTGCGATCAATCTCCTACCAAGGAAGATATTCGTTGCATACGTCAGAGCCCGTATTAATCCCCCACGTGAGGTGAGTTGAACTCAATTCGCAAGTCACTCCATAGGAAAGCAAGTTCACTTCAGAAGCGAGAAGGCTCCCATGCATGGGATGCTTCGCTCACTTGAAAAACGGTCGTGCAGCGATTATCCTTCCGAAGTCGACTTAATTTTCTGACAAAGTTGCTCATTACTCTGCAGGATGAGTAGCAACAATTTCCGTAACGTTTACCTTCTTCAATACCGTCACCTCCAGGTCATCGCTTCGTATCCTAACGATGAAACATGATACGCAGACCTGAGACAACAGTACGAAGTGACGACAGAGGTTGCGGAAATCGCTGCATTAATTAATAGCAAGGCAAATGCAAAGCTGCTTGACGGTTGTTTGAACAGTTCGGCATTTAAGCAACCATTCCCCACCTTAGACGCGTCAAGTGCACTTTAACATTTTAGTAGATGAGGGCGACGGTTTCTGAAACTTGCTGTCGAACAGCCTCATACATATTGTTCAGAATTTCTCAATGTGAATTGAGCGTTTGGAAGCGGTCTACTAACACCTCTGAGGCGCTACTCATTTGAAATATTTGAGAAAGATTTCCGAATTCTGTACTAGTAGTGGTGCAAATTTTGACTTAAGAGTGATGCAGCTTTCTCCTTTTTCTATGTTGTCTGGCTTACAGTAACAATAATATTGCAGGTTCAGTATTGATGTGACAGGAAAAGGAGAAAACAGTTGTGTCCGCAGAAGTGGAAACTGCGGTTTTTAGAGCACGAATCTAAGGGTCCGGTCACGTAACCCCGGAAACTAATGAACAGGGTCCTTATCTAGGCCCTATTCATTAGTTTCCGGGGTTACGTGACCCTGATCAAACTTGTGGAGATCTACTTCTTGAGGGAAAACGGACAAATTCTCAAATTGTAGTTCATCATTTAATATCCGAATAAGGAATTCATGCGTACTTTTTTATCGTTCGAAAAGCCCTTCACAAAGTTCATTGTTCTTAGTGAAACCATACAGTTTGAGCTTTGAACATCTAGAATGCTGAGCAAAAGAGCCTCAAGTTTGAAAAAAAAAAAACCCAGCTGTGGCACGTAGACCAATCAATGGTCAGTGTGAGCTGACTTCAAATCGCCCCGTTCCAGCCGCAACTCGATTGAACGATCGCTGCATGAAGTCACCTCACCGGAGGGATTACTACGGCGGCAGAGCTGGCTCCAAAGTTGGGTGCGTGTCCACCTTACCCTCTTCGTCTTTAGCCCTCCCAGGACCTAACATAAGCTCAATCCTCTACACCATAAAGTTCAGTGTTTCTGGAAGAGGATGTCCCGCAGATGTTCACATCACGGCTGCCTCTTTCCTATCTGCTTCGAATGGCATCCATTGAGAAAGTTGGGAAGAGGTGCTCATGATGCCAACGAGCAAATCCGCTTAGGAACGTTTTTGCCCGTGCTGCACCAATTGGAAACAAGGTTTTGAGATCCATGTAAGGCAGTTTTGTTAACAGCTGCACTCATAAATCAGTTGCTGAATTTTGTCATCATTAGTTCTCATCATAGGTGAAATACCCTGAGAACGAGTCTCACCCAACCTTCACTTTTTTGGCCAACCCTGGGTGGAACCATCACTTTGGGGGACGGGGGGGGGGGTGGGGGAGGGGGCGAAGCCCCCCCC
>JARK01001362.1:1720278-1736582 GCA_000688135.1 Ancylostoma ceylanicum | reverse complement strand
TCCATCCTGCATCCAGGTATCAATCGACGCAGAATCATCAGCTGAATACGCTGGCAACCTGACATCCGGAAAAGGATTTCAACGAATCCTGAAAAATCCACTCAAATTTCGAAAATAGAACAATTTGGAACAAAAATTTCGACGTGCGTTCAGAAGCAATTAAGGAGGTTTGGATATCTTTGGAAAGAGCAAATCTTCANAGAGTGAAGAGACGCAGACAAGGGCAAATGAGAACGCCCGTTATAGCGTTCTCACCAGTCGCCATTCCGAACTTGCCAGCGAACCTCCATCCTGCATCCAGGTATCAATCGACGCAGAATCATCAGCTGAATACGCTGGCAACCTGACATCCGGAAAAGGATTTCAATGAATCCTGAAAAATCCACTCAAATTTCGAAAATAGCCCAAACCCAACTTGGTAGAAAAATTTCGACGTGGATTCAAAAGCAATCAGGGAAACTTGGACATATTTGGAAAGAGCAAATCTTCCTCTATTTCCTAGCAACCTGACATTTGAAAAAGGTTCACTACTGCGCCCAAGACGGGGCGCGGCGCGGGCCCTACTTTTGCGCGTCTGCATTTTTTCAGAAATTTGGCACGCAGTTCTGATAACAATATGCAATCTATGCATGAAGTGAATTTTCCTTCAAAGTCATTATATTGTGCTTACTTGTTCTCACATTAGAGTTTTGCAGTCGGGTCCCGGATATATCTGAAAATAAAGGTTGAAAATTTAAAAAAATTCATTTTCTCGGATCGATTCTCATTTCTAAATTCCCTTCAGCTCCAATCTCTGAATATTTTCCAGTAGTACTGTTACTCTACCACTACCACTTAATCATGTTTCCTCAACACTTCTCCAGTTTTTAGAAAAGAATGNTAGCAACCTGACATTTGAAAAAGGTTCACTACTGCGCCCAAGACGGGGCGCGGCGCGGGCCCTACTTTTGCGCGTCTGCAATTTTTCAGAAATTTGGCACGCAGTTCCGATAACAATATGCAATCTATGCATGAAGTGAATTTTCCTTTAAAGTCATTGCATTGTGCTCACTTGTTCTCACATTAGAGTTTTGCAGCCGGGTCCCGGATATTTCTGAAAATAAAGGTTGAAAATTTAAAAAAATTCATTTTCTCGGATCGATTCTCATTTCTAAATTCCCTTCAGCTCCAATCTCTGAATATTTTCCAGTAGTACTGTTACTCTGCCACTACCACTTAATCATGTTTCCTCAACGCTTCTCCAGTTTTTAGAAAATAATGCTGTCAAAATCGTAAAAACCACGAATGTTCAGGATAATTTTTTTCACTCAGCTTCCACCACAGTGGCCAATACTAAATACTTTCCAGTAGTACTTCTCTTCCTCTGCTGTGGGCAAGCGTGGTTCCATAAGTTTCCAGCATTTCTTTTTCCTAGTCCCGCATAGAATACGTGACCCCAGCAGCCTCACATATGCGAACGCATACCCTTCTACCTCAACACATCTCTATGATTTCCATATTTTTCCAATTTTTAGGTACAAATACATCCTATTATATTTTTTAACCCCCCTCCCCCCGGTCGACGGTGACGTTCACTCAGCCAACCGCCATTTTTCTCCCCAACCTTCACTTTCACGGACCCGTTCTCACAACTATTCCACCTATGGTTCTCATATAAGGTTTCCGCAGCACTTTTACTCCGACCAAAGATTTTTGGTCACACCGAAGGTTTTCTTAAGTTTTCTAGTCTGTTCAGTTTTTGTTTCGCCAAACTAAATGCACAAATTTATTTTTTTTAGCTGTACACGGGGTTTTAATCAGTTTAGGATTACGTTTTGACAAATCGCCGTCTTCAGAGCCACTTTGATGTCACAGTAATGACGTGAAGATCGGATCGACCGCTAACAGACCACTAGAGCGGATGACTGATTATGATTTTGCAGGGCTGCTGTGAGGAGTTGGAGACCCTTCTTGTTCAAGAATGTTTTTGTATAAAACTTTGAAGGGAACAGATAGTGATGGTGCAAACTACGAACCAATGTACGAGAGTGGGTTGAAAAGTTTCCGGAATGACCACAATACAGTTACTGTTTTCCGAATATTTTTATGGCATTGCACTGATAAATCCTCCATATGAAAAGGCTAAAAATGTCAAGTAGATCAGACAAAATATCTGTCTTTGACAAGCAGTCTAGTTCAAACCACTTGGAATGCACTCAGCTATTGATAGAGATGGAATCTATCATTCGACGGTCATTAGATCTTTTTATTTGGAGGGAAAAACGGAAAGGAAATCAAATAGCATCAGGGTGCTGGTTCCAGCACCTCATTATCTTTAATTACCAGACTTAGCTTTTGGGTCTGGAAAATAGAGCGTAGCCACACGCGAAAAAAAAGTGTACCAAGAGCAGATCGTCGAAGGAAGGCCACTCTTCAAAAAATCATAAATAAAATGCTTGAAGTCGCTCTTGCAGGTGGCAATCAAAAGTGCATGAATCTGTGAAGGTTTGGGCATCCCTTATTTACGATAAGTATGTATTCATTTCACAAAAGGTAATACATTCAGAAGACGTTTGGAAACCGCATCTTCACAATTCTAAAGAGAATTATTTCAAGGAGAAACTCAGCCTCTTGTTTGAAACCGCTCCTTAGGACTTGAAAAGAAAAGCGTTGCTGAGATTGAAGCTCAGGTTCAGTGCTACGCTTTAAGTACATGACAATATTCAGAACTATGGATGAGATAACAAAATAGGGTGCGAAGAAGAAAAGGCCCATTCATTGCGGTGGAATGGTGGTGATACCTGTTTTCGCTACCGCCGAGGGAATTTTGCTAACTATCGGAGAAATTGTTACTTTATCATATCGTTCAATATTTTTGGAAACATTCGAAGTGGGAATTCTAGCGAAGTCTGAAGAAGTAAAACAGCTTTGCATCTCCATGGCAGTATGACCGTTCCAAGAATACCGATGCTTCGGCGGAAACTTGTATGTAACATTCTCGAAACTTCTCCCCATCTGCTTATTTTTCTTTATTGGCTTCATCATACACCTGTTCGTCCACGGAAGTCAAATTTCTTCTGTCTAGGAAAGGGTTATGGTTAGGCAAATTTTAGGCATAGTCGGTTATTTTGTGTACTTCAGAGAAGGTGATTATAGGGGAAGAACGGATGGCTTGGAAGAGATTGGACCGAGTGCTTTGAGCTTCCATGGGATTGGGCAAAATATAGATTATTGGGCGGATGCGATTATTTTGTTTTTATTGCCATTCCGGAAACTTTTCAACCCGCCCTCGTGTGTACTTCTCTGATACATTCCAGGCACTTTAGGCCTTGCACTCAGCTAACCAAAGTATCTTATCGTTCGAAGTTGTGATTTATGTATAGAAGGAAGCTACTAAGCCGCTTAGAGAAAAATTGAAGAGGGATCGGCAAAAATGAGAACTGTGAGAGTAATTGTATTGGAAGGTGTAAAGAAAGGACAATAGGAAGAAAAACGAGTGAGTCAACCTACGTAGATCGATTACCATCCTGAAAACCATATTTTTTCCAAGTTCAGGTTATTAACACTCGCATAAAAACTACGACCAAGGAACAGATCAAACATGCAACGCTGCGAACAGTCTGGATCGATCACTATCCACCTACGCGAAGACACAATCAGGATTCGCGTCGGATAGCTATCTCTCTGAGTGTTTTGTGGATTCGAACGTGTCATGTTCTTTTTATGTTTCGTTCTACTATCACCTTTTTTCAATGATTTTTTCCACTTGTTTGAATATTCGAAGCGAGGTGTAAAGAGGAATTTTTGTGTGGGTGAAACATCATTGATAAAAATTGTGCACTGCATTTCGGAAGCGCAATGATTCATTAGTTCCATTGTTCATAGCATAACAATTGAGTTTCTCACATTAAATAGCAATTCAGATTCCCATAACCTTGACCATTACAGAAATAAGATAACATTCTTTCTTTTCCACCGCGTAAACAAATCATTCTCAAACTCTCTGCAGTCCTTGCAAGTAAGCTTTTGTATTCTTCTCCAGATATTTCGTCCATTCAAAAAAAAAAAAGATGAACAGACTCGAGTATGCTTCCTTTTCCTGAGTCTTCTATTAAATGAGTTTAGAATCAGGATGTTTCTTCCACAAACACGACAATCTTTGCATGCAAGGAGTATGCCACTTGTTAAATTAGGGAAGTTGCATGTACCTAAAAAGCTGGGTTTCGCTTGGGTTAAATCAAAGCCTGACATGGTACATAAAACGTTTGATGCAACTTAATGATCTGTTCGTGGCTAATCTCATATGCACGGATGTGCAGCTTGAAAATTTTCTGAACGTCTGGTTAAAAAATGCACACTAAGGAAAGTGTAAGAGTGCTGAGAAGCACAATCTAAAAATCATGGAACGCTTACTTATTCGGTTCCTCGAACGTGGCGTTGGCCTTGTTGCGGATCGTAGCATGTCTTCCAGTCGTTTCTATCTTGGGCTCTATCTTGGGCTGGTCCAGTGAACAAGGCACTATCTTTTCAGTCGTGGGTAATGTAATGTCGAAATGGAAGGGAATCACTCGATTTGATCGGAGTTCTGCCAATCGGGCGCTCTTTTCCTAGCGGGTACCATTCTATCACAGCTCTGCTCCATCGGTCATCGTTCCTCCTCATCACATTCCCGACTCATCGATGTTTTAGCGACTTTGAAAAGGCTTCGGATGTCAGCGTTATGTGTGAACCCAACCAAGTGTCGTTGTATTGATAACTGAATGGTATTCTGTTGCTTTCCGACCGCTTTCGTCAGCGCATAGGTCTCACTTTCATAGCAGAGGGCAAGGATAACGGTTGCATTGAACAGCTCGGCTTTTATTAGGTTGGTGCAAAAGAAATGGCGCGTTTCCGGTTGACTACATTTTAATTCCACAACACTTACAGACGGCAACCTCTGCGGACGACATAAAAACATTGATTAGAGGGGACCATTGCTTATTGTATGGGCAGGTCGCCGAAGTCCTGCGCCGGGGACTCAAAAAATTGTGAACCGAAGAACAAGAAAAACTTCGTCTTAAGTCGTCATGTTTGGCAGTTCCTTTCTTGCAGGAAAAAGAATTTCGAAGCTGGGAAAATGGACAGTAATGGTACAATTTTCTTGCAGAATATAATGGCTACTCATTTGTTTTCCATGGAAGTTGCCAAATTAGAATCAGCACTCGGAAGCAAATTTTGGTGAAAAGTTGGGGTGCAGAAAATGCGCCTTTGAGCCTCTTTACCGTTTTTTCTAGCAGACCAGTTGCGATTCTCTGAAATAGCTAAAAGCAGCAAATATTGGGGAGGATGTTGTTTCCAAAAAGCAGCAGGAGAGAATCAACCACCAAGAATCCTAGTGATACCAAAGAAAAACCTTGGAAAAGTGCTCGTCTTTGTTTCACCAACAGCAATCCCCTTGCATCAGAGTTCCCATATGGGATAGGTGCTGACGTTCTGACCTAACACAAAAAAGGTATTTTGGGCAATGTCGCTTGTGATATTACAGAAAAATCCTCAAAATTCAAAAACCAGGATGGGGAATTTTCAGGAGCTTGCTATTTCCTGCTTCCTAGTGCTAGCCGACACCACGTATGCACACAGTACGAAAAAGCTTGCTCCGCTCTACAAGAATTTTACTATGCTTAGATGTTGTTATACTACGTCCAAACCAAATTATATGGTTTTGAAAAAAAAGTGCGTCATTTCTTTTGCACCAACCTACCAGTTTTGAGTTTTTCATCTGAGACGCAATTGGTTTAACAGCGTTGTATGCAGCTCAAGCGACTTTCTTTCTCCTGATAACGTCTGATCCAAGGTTGTTGTCCATATTGATCAGCTGTCCCAGGTACACGCATTCATCCGTGTTTTCAAGTATTGCTTGGCCTAGCCTGATTGGGGCAGGATCCGCGAGTCGGTTTCACGGAACACTATACGCGACGATTCAGACCACTTCAAAATTGGAGTCCTTTAACTGCATGCTTGGAAAAGTGTGACAAAAATTTTGTCGAAATCAAAATTGCAATGAGCCGCTATCTCAGCTCGTTGTTCAGTGATATTTTGTGGTCAACCTCTCGTTCGTTGCATGGATGATGCCGAAGGGCTCGTTGTACAAGTGGGAATTTTATTGGGTAGTGGTGGTTTGGAGTGGATTTTACGAGGTTACCTTGAACCTTTCTCTATTCGAGAGAGGAAATGACAGCATAAAGTATGTGTTCTTGGAGGAGAAATAAGGGAACAAACGTTGTACAATAGCTTGTGGCTTTCTGTAGTAACTGAGGATGCAGCTTGGATTCCAGTGTTGTAGTCTTTTTAGGATAGGTTCTATCAAAAAAAAAGCGCAACGCAATTTTTTCACCATAGCAGTTAGGCTTAGTTATTTGCTCTTCTCCCCTTAACCAGCCAGGCACGCTGGCGGTCACTTGGTCCCAGATCAGCGCGTGAATTGTCACACGTATTCGTTTCGGTGTACTATTTATTCTGTATAAATTCATGAATAAATTGGTGATTACTTTGTTATGGAAATCACGACTCCGAATCAGGTGAACGTGATCTGTTGAACTTTGCATCCACACACATATATGTACATAGTGCCTGTGCTTCCCAATTCTACTTTTTTCTGCTTGTTCTGTGTTAATAAGGGTTTATAGTTAGCCTCATAGTCCTTATTGCAGGAGTCTGGAGGACTTTTCATTATGTGGCTTTTGATTATTTGAAGAGTAAGAAACTCAGGTTGCATATTTACAGTGGGAGTGACCTGAGTAGAAGACATGGCTCACATGAGCGGAGCGCTCTTGATAAATATAAGTTTGAGTAGGGGACTAGCCAGCCCGTTAGTGATCATTGGACTAATGTGTTACGTATTATTTTGATAGAAAAGACACGGCTATCATAAAGATGAAGAAAAGATTGAGCCCGAAGCCTTTCAAGCTATCGTGCCACGTTACAAGTTCTCAGATCAACGCGATCAAAAATTACTGCTACGTTGGCTTGTTTTCGAACTTCAAGAAGCAATCGAAGAATAGCGCCGTAGGGAGGTGACCTATGGAATTCTCTTGGTCCAGGGCCCCGCACCCTTTCATAAGTCCAAAGTTGCAGTAGCTGCCACACGAGCTCGCGGATTCGAATCATTGAATCACCCGCCTTATTACGGACTTGGCTCCCATTGACTATCTTCTGTTTGGAAAATTGAATCAGCGTGGAACAAGAATCAGGGACGAAAACGAACTAAAGTCGACCTTTGAAAGCTACATACAGTGGGCGTCAATGGCGGTGACCCGTCTGCGGCCTCGAACAGAACGCGGCGCGACCGCGCCGCTCGAGCGATCCTCCCCGGGATATCAAATTATGGGGTTTTCTTGATAGTTAGTTAGTTTTCTTATTAGTTATCATCAAATATGATGAACAACTATCAAGAAAACCCAGACAAGGCACTGCGGCAACGATTTTAGCGTGAGCGGCGCGGTCGCGCCGCGTTCTGTTCGAGGCCGCAGACGGGTCACCGCCATTGACGCCTACTGTACATACTTGGACTCTTATGAAAATTTCTTATTGAACTGTTTATTTGTTTATGTATTTTATAAATTGTTTGCAAAAATTTGAAATGGCGATGTGAAATTTGTATTGGTGTTGGAGGGTCCTATATTTGTTCATAATAAAATTTCGTTGCCCTAATTATTTTAAAAGCAATTTTGGCCAGAAACTTTTTGATACGCCTGTACCTACATATCTGCTTTTATGCGCACAAAGTACATGCGTACATACATATAATATTTGAGCATTCACTAATGATATCTATCTAACTGTGTAGAAGTGAAAGCATTTCCGGTTCATTTTGGAAAATTCGCGCATCGGCGCAGCAGCAAGGTAGAATACGTTCAGGTCTGACATTTTCATTTTCACCCATAACTGCATCGTTTTTATGCCTGCGAAAACGACAGAGTGGCGCATAATTACTGTCCCACTATAAAAATGGGTACAGAAAAAGCATCAAAGCACATTTGCGGACGACCTCTCGGGGTAATGTTCACTATCTTGTGGCAAAATAAAACACGGTAGTGTCCCTCGATGTTGTCACCTTCGGTGTGGATCAGGGCTCTCAGACGCTTGAGATGTATCACCACGGTGGGCCGTTCGTGATTTTGCCGGATTTTCATCCTAGCTTTCGTTAGTGAAGTCAATGGGGATTGAAAGAGTGCCTACCTTTTCAGACAGGTCTTCCCTCCAGTCACATCAAAAACCGAGAACTCGAGAACTATTCAGTTAGTAGAAATGGCCGACCACACAAAGGCAGTAGTTAAGCCAAATCCGTTGGTAAGACCCCAATTATGAGGATTTTTGGATCTGTTGGGTAGGAGCTCCTTCCAGCCGGGGAATCCAGTAGATGTCTTCATAGCGACTGGTAGCCCGTGGAAGCAGCTGAATACTAGGCACATCACTGTTCACGATCTTAGTGATTTTTACATCCATTTCTACGAGAAATGCGGGAATTCGCCCTTTAAGCGAAAATCGCTTCTGATTACGAAAAAAAAAGTTCAGCAAGACAACCACATTCGGTACTTCAGAACAGTCATGACTTCTTCATACAACCTATGATTTTGGCGTTTGTAGACCTGGTCAGTCGCGAGCAGCTCCTCGTCGATGATGGAGGACGTTACGCGCGGGCCACGGTGTGGTTATACCTTGAGTTTCCGAGGGCTGTGACCTGGGCCAAAGGAAAGAGCATCGAACGAAGCCAATGGCTTTCGTTTCCTTAGATGGTATTGATTCCTTCCTGAAGAGGTGGTTGCACAATATTCCCTCATATGTTTTTCGTGTCTCTTCGATTGTGGGGAGTAATTATGCGCCACCCTGTAGAAGGCTCCTAGAACGACATCAATTCCAAACAAGTTCCAAAATTGCTTATAAAATTCCACAAGAACTTAATAAAGTATTTATTCGAAAAATTTTGGCCCACAATTCGCACACTTTTTGTAAAAAGGCGAAACTAAAGGCCAAGTTCTGACCGCTGGTGTTGCCATTAAGGGTGGAGTTCAGCACCAGTAATGTTGTATGTATGTTGGAGCCGGTAGCCTTCCCTGAAAACGGGCGGAAAAAAAATCGTCCTGGGTGCAAATTTTGCTCCGAAACTCGTACAGTTGAGAACCGCTGAAAATTCAAGAGTCGTCCGTCAACGCTTATGGATTCCTCTCGGGTTATCCTGGAACTGCTCTCAGCTGTGACTGCTCCACCCTCACCTCACATTTCTTGCCATAACAGAGGAAAGACTGTTGCTGAACATGCAAAATCGCCGTAGTGTGTTTTCCAGGATAGATGTTGGTGGGGGTGAAAAACGACCCGTTAGAATCTGATCAATATGCATAAAACATGCTAAACCCAGTGTAGTGACTGAACGACGCGTAGCGATCTGCGTACGAGCTTTGCATAATTTCGCTGTGATCACAATAAAATCGCTGATCACACCAGCGTCGAGCACTAACTTCGCCGCGTCGTTGTGGTCATGTGATTACCGTACTCGCTACAGTATACCATGATATTTGATTTCTGGTTTCATTTGGATGTGTTTTGGCAAGCAGCCACGGTTGCGCAGGCTTTGCGGATCGCTGCTGATAAGATACAACCGGGATTGTATACGGTGTAGAAGGTGACCCAGCGATGACCTCACCTTGTTGACTGCCTGTTCACTAACATTGCGCTCCAGAAGTGCTATGCCCTAACGAAATCGACGAGTTGCTGACTTACTCTTTACTCTTTCATTTCCATATTCGCCTTTACAGTATCCTATCTGTCATTACAGTACTAATACCGTATCCCAGAACCCAGCTGTCCTCGATCAAGGATCTGGGCTTTTCTAGTATTCTCTAAGTTGCTTATTGAATTCTCACCATATTCATCGGTTTTCGCTATATGAGCACTCACTACTACTATCTACTGCATCGTTCCTATAGAATGCAAATTTTGGTAAAGATTGTTCAAACAATCCCTTTATTCTTCCGCATCCTCCTCTAGTGTCTGATGCCCACACTGCCACGGACTGACCTAATCTCAACCCTATATAACCGTGAAGAACTTTGTGGAACGTTACTAAATTAAAAAATCCCACTGAAAGGATGTAGTCTAAGGCTCAGATTCCTAACATTGCTTGAAGCAGTCCCTCTATATCTAGAGTCGACGTGCATCATTAAAATTACCCAGGGTTAACCTACTAACATGGGGCCACATGCATCGTCGAGATTACCTAGGGTAAGCGCACCAACACCACACAAATTTACGGAGCGCCAGCCATTTACCCTGAATAATCTCAATGATGCATGCAGGCCGTGGTCTGGCAAACTTACCCATTCATCCAACTTGCTCATCGTTCACGCGAGCGCTACACGTTAACCCTGGGTAATCCCAATGACACATCTCGGCCTTGGTTACGTTGCCACGTTTACCCTGGGTAATCTCAATGGTGAGCATAACCAAGGCCCACATGCGTTATTGGATTTACACAAGGTAATCGTATAACTGCACTCGTATACGATGGATAAATTTGGTGATGTTCATACATTTACTCTGGGTAATCTCACTGGTGCATGCCAGCCCAGAGCCAAGAGAGATACAAGAGAGTAACCTAACAGGTCGGAATGAGACTCATATGGGTTAGAAAGTGGTCCAAATTTCTCCCTAGCTGGGCTAGCCTTTTGCGTATCCCTCTCCGGGGGTTTCCTGGCTAAACTATTCTATACTAGATTTTATGAGCTTTTCTGGTAAAGTACTAACCCCCCGGGCATGCAAGGTGTGCGAGTTCCTTACAATTAGCAATATCGGTGATCTCATACTGTCTTTGTTACTATCATAGCTGTTCAAAACGAATTACGTAGATAAAGTATACCAATCTCTGCCGGTAATACTCGTGCAGGTTGGGAGGGCGGATAGGTTAGAGTAGGAGCAACCGTTTCTTCCGTTGGTTACCTAGGGTTCCCTAATAGTGAATGTTACAGTGCTTCATGCTACTGGGTTGTCCCAAAAATAATGGCCACAACCTCACAAAGCCCTGGTTGTTCATACCATCACTGATTTTGGTCTTTCTCTTTCTACGATTTTTATAGCACTGCTTAAATCTTCTAGAAACTCTGATCGCAGTAGTTTTCATTCCGAAAAAAAAGAAAACTAAAGCTCGGTTTAGTTTTGCAACTCCAAAAGCGGCCATTACTTCTGGGACAACCTATAAATTGCAATAATCGGAGCAACAAAGGTTAGCATACGGTTCCACATTTGAGTCAATGGTTTCTTTCCACGCTCCTATATGTATGTGGTTATCCATGTAACAACTGCCCCGCTTCCAGGATGAATGAGCCATCCCTGCAAAAATCGACTCATTTTGCTCTTTTCCGGAAGGATTGTCATTTTTCTGATCATGAGAAGATTTCGCCTGAAAAGGGCTAGTTTTTTCTTGAAGAGTACCCATTGTGGCCCGTCCTTCTCGTCTGGAGAGCCGCATCCTTGCGCGAAATTACTGCATTAACACATGCTTAGATTCTACCAATATCTACAGAAATATGGCTTTCCCTATGCCCATAGACATTAATGGATCCCTATAAGAAGTGGATTCTTCCCATTGCTCTTTGGAATCTTCCAAGCCCTGCAAAATGCATGCACAGCTTTGGAAAAGTGTACCTACATGTGAACATCTTGGCAAGTCTTCTTTACACCTTCTGTTCTGGGAAGTGTAAAAGTGCCGCTGAACTTTCTGTTCAACGATTTCTACGTCATCTTCATACTCGATCACTTTTTCTGGAGAAATTGCCAGCATTCTTGTTCCTGAAACTGACCAGTTCCTCCTTTAGTTTTTCATTTCCAATCCATATGTCGTATGTACTCTGTTCATAGTCGCGACAAAACCATAAATTATCATTTCAATACGCTTTTTTCTTTTTCGAAGCGTCACTTTCTCATTCGCTCGAGAAGTCAGCTAATTAAATTAGAAGTGTAATTCATCAGAAGGCTTCAGAAAAAGCGAAATGTGAGCAATTTGTGCCTTTGGGAATTCCCCATCTGCAAAGGAACAAGCACCTTCAGTTGCATGCACTCAGTTTCCTTTGTAGTATTTCAATTAGTTTACAAGAATTTAGCATCCACGTCATACTTTTATCGCTTGGAGAACTGTTTACTAACTAGTGGGTAGAAAAAAATTTCAACGAAACAGTAACACCTTTCCCACCATTGAACGATCCTAAGATTACGGCGTACAACAAGTGGTGAAAAAGTTCTGGGTATTTTTTTATATTATCATTATTTTATTATTATATTATTATTTTATATATTACAATATTTTAGCATGCCTTGGAAACTACTGTGGAAAAAAAATCGTGGGATTTATTCCGCTAGGTTCCCGTTCAATGGTTCATTAGGTTGGCGGGATTGGCGGGAAAGTTGTCTTTGAAAAAGTGGAAAATTTTGATCTACATCAGCTTTTATCATAACTTTATCCTATACGTTATTTAATTCGTAATAGATAACAAATATCGCTTACAGAGAAAACGTTCAATTTTTTTACCCATATTACCAATTCCATACAGCAGGTTCTGGGAGTCCAAGAACTCAACAGCTCCTAATCTAACATTATTAATTCTAAAAAAATTGTTCCTTTGGTTAGGATAACCTCCAGTAACCTTTAAGTCACATTCTTATTCTTATCGATCCTTTGAATGAGGAGAGTTCCTGAAAATTTTCGGACATTACATTTTCGCCAACATCAATATGAAACTGTAAAATATAATAACACCAGCCTGATCGTCCGGCTGACGCCGGACTCTCAGGCTTCTTTTCTGCTCGCTTCGCTTGCATTGCTTTGATGTGGCATCTCTCTCACACCACACCGACCATTTCTCATTGATCAAAACTCGCGTTTTCTGCACCTTCGAGCTTTCTGGCTCCGAGGCGCCTTTCCCACAGCTGTGCAAGAGGGGAGCGACGTCTTTCCTTGTGTAGGACCGTTGGACCCGTCTCAATGCGTTCCCCGCTTTCAGATCAGACGCCAGCGCCCCTCACCCCACATTTGGACCCGTTTCTAGCCTTCCTTCCACTTTTGGACGCCGGCGCACCCTTCTTACACCGTTAGACCCGTCTCCAGGCATTCCCCCGCTTTTGGACGCCGGCGCACCCTTATCACACCGTTGGACCCGTCTCTGAGCGTTTCCCCACTTTTGGACGCCAGCGCACCCTTATCACACCGTTAGACCCGACTCCAGGCATATCCGCGCTTTTCGACGCCGCCGCACCCTTATCACACCGTTAGACCCGACTCCAGGCATATCCGCGCTTTTCGACGCCGGCGCTCCCTTATCACACTGTTAGACCCGTCTCCAAGCATTTCCCCGCTTTTCGACGCCGGCGCACCCTTATCACACTGTTAGACCCGTCTCCAAGCATTTCCCCGCTTTTCGACGCCGGCGCACCCTTATCACACTGTTAGAGCCGTCTCCAAGCATTTCCCCGCTTTTCGACGCCGGCGCACCCTTATCACACTGTTAGACCCGTCTCCAAGCATTTCCCCGCTTTTCGACGCCGGCGCACCCTTATCACACTGTTAGACCCGTCTCCAAGCATTTCCCCGCTTTTCGACGCCGGCGCACCCTTATCACACTGTTAGACCCGTCTCCAAGCATTTCCCCGCTTTTCGACGCCGGCGCACCCTTATCACACCGTTAGACCCGTCTCCAAGCATTTCCCCGCTTTTCGACGCCGGCGCACCCTTATCACACTGTTAGACCCGTCTCCAAGCATTTCCCCGCTTTTCGACGCCGGCGCACCCTTATCACACCGTTAGACCCGTCTCCAAGCATTTCCCCGCTTTTCGACGCCGGCGCACCCTTATCACACTGTTAGACCCGTCTCCAAGCATTTCCCCGCTTTTCGACGCCGGCGCACCCTTATCACACCGTTAGACCCGTCTCCAAGCATTTCCCCGCTTTTCGACGCCGGCGCACCCTTATCACACTGTTAGACCCGTCTCCAAGCATTTCCCCGCTTTTCGACGCCGGCGCACCCTTATCACACCGTTAGACCCGTCTCCAAGCATTTCCCCGCTTTTCGACGCCGGCGCACCCTTATCACACTGTTAGAGCCGTCTCCAAGCATTTCCCCGCTTTTCGACGCCGGCGCACCCTTATCACACTGTTAGACCCGTCTCCAAGCATTTCCCCGCTTTTCGACGCCGGCGCACCCTTATCACACCGTTGGACCCGTCTCTGAACGCTTCCCCACTTTTGGACGCCAACACACCCTTATCACACTGTTAGACCCGTCTCCAAGCATTTCCCCGCTTTTCGACGCCGGCGTACCCTTATCACACTGCTGGACCCGACTCCAAACCCGTCTCACCACTTTTGGACGCCGGTGCCCTTTCGTCCTACAGTTGGACCCGTTTCTAGGTTTTTTTCTCCACTTTTGGATGCCGGTGCACCGTTGCCGCAATAGTGGACCCTTTGCACAGCGTTATCACCCCTTGTGAGCGCCGGCCCAACCCTGCAGCGTCCCCCCTCATCCGTGTCCTTCTTCGCCTTCCTGGCTCCTCCTCTTCGACATAATGAGATCCTACCCATCTCTTCCCTTTTATACTGGATGGGCTTATCTCATTCATTCCAACTGTGGTAAACACAACAGTCGGTCCTTAACACGTTTGAACATGACAAAAGTGGCCCAAAACTCTGAAAATCAACGTAAAAATCAAAATTTGCAACCTTTTCGTACATAACTCGACGCGCTGAACACGATGGTGTAGGTATTTTTCGTTTTTAGTGGCTGGTTCTCGTGCACAGACACACACACACATGAAGTGCCAATTAATAAGAAGTAAGATTCCTTGCTCCGATTTATGTATGTTGCATAAGGATAAAGCACCGGAATCTTCAACTTAATATAATAATACGAAGGCCAGAGAAAAGTATGTAGAAAGTAGTAGTGGAAATTCATGATGATTTTTGGTGTGCTCTGAGCTCCAAAGCCCTGGAGCTT
Organism: Ancylostoma ceylanicum; assembly: GCA_000688135.1. NCBI lineage: Eukaryota > Metazoa > Nematoda > Chromadorea > Rhabditida > Ancylostomatidae > Ancylostoma > Ancylostoma ceylanicum. Next base: position 1,721,588 of record JARK01001362.1, on the reverse strand, counting down.
TTCCTAAGCCGCCGCTCTATTTTGGTTAATCCGTGAAAGCTGTGTGATCCAGAGGTTCATTTACCATTTTAAGCCCTTGATTTTACAACATTTCTGGGAACACTTACTTCTCGATCGTTCGTTCTCGTTTCCTGATCACGTCATCCTATCCTCGGTTTGGAGGACGCCACTCCTCGGAATTTGGCCCAGATGAATGTTTTCCGCCTGCCTTCTCACGAATTGAAGTGTATGTATTTGAATTGGTGAAATCTGTAACTATGAATGTAAGGAGTGGCGTCCTTGAAAAGCTGAGCGAGGTCGCCCTCAACTGCCACAGCCAGGCCGCACGCGCACGCGACGCAGGCTCGCCCCACTCTAACAGCTTTCTACCGACAGATTTTATGGACATTTTTTCAATTATTGTATTCCAAGTTGTTGATTATTCAAATTTTTGAAAAACAAAGAGAAGACGGCTTGGGGGAGGGTAAGAAATGCCGCACCGTTTTCGATCTACCCAGTAATCAAATTTTCGAAAAGATTTGGAATTAAACTGATCAGGTTATTTGACTTTTGTTGGGTGTGATGTTACCCTTACTAGCACGGGTATGTGATGTTACTTTGCTAAACGCACATATCCATCATTTGCAGAATCGTTAAAGTTCAAAAACGTCTGACCAAACTACACCTCATTTTTTTCCACTTGACCGCTCTCTTCTATGACTCTATGACTTTTTTTCACATAGTGTTTCTGTTATCATACTGCACACTGTCAAGCCGTCATGTGACCGTGGGTAACGTAGCCCCACTACTGGGTACTGACCCAGTGATTTGTGCGATAAGAGTAAGTAACCCAAAGAAGGGACTATCTACCAGGTCACATGCTACGTTGTTTACAGCTCCGCCCATTTGTTTACCTCGCTGAGTACAATATAAAGCCAAGGCCTGGAGTGAAAACTCTTTAACCCACTACATCCCTACGTAAATTCAAGTGAGTTACTGCTCGGTCATTTTTTAGGTGTATCCTCATAGGCGTAAATGGGTCCCCGAGCGGTGGGACAAACGTCTAGCAGAGGGATCCGTGGACATTCTTGGGAGCATTGCGACCTTCCTGCTGGTCTGGAATGGATGGGATCCGTGCTAAAAATTGGAGAGCTCCACTTTAATCAAAATCCTTTCGTTACCTTCTTGGGACAAACCCTTAGAGTCAAACGCGCCAATTTTCGCTGAGAACCTTGTGAGCTTGAGTCCATGGGTAGGTTAGCGCCTTCCCCGGAAGTGCTCATGGATACCACTGCAGCGAATATGATGCTGTTTCCCCCCCCCCCCCCCCC
>JARK01001362.1:1687718-1720154 GCA_000688135.1 Ancylostoma ceylanicum | reverse complement strand
TTTCCCCCCCCCCCCCCCCTAGGGGACCATCGAATGATTCTATAGGATCGGTAATTCCCTCAGGTGGTTTGTATGTGAGCTTTGATGCAAGCCATATAAAGACCCATATCACTCCTGTGGCGGGATTCATGAACGTCGCCGAGAAGGTTTTAGGCTTCCCGTTACCCAGAGTGAGAAAATGCTCTCAGCAAAATGTGTTATGCATCGTCATATTCACCATGACCATTCATTGGTGGCTAAAGCCAGTCATTTTCACAAAATTTACCTGATTTTAACCTACAAAACTCGTGCGTTTCAAGAAAGCGGGTAGAGCAAAACCTCCCTGAGAACGTTCAAGAATACAGGCCCAGGAAGCGTCGGTCCTAAATTTCCTTCCAAAATTAATGAAGTCTGTGGGTAAAAAGGGTCTGTTCTGTCCGAGTAACTGGTCCCAGTCAGCGAGCACAAGTAATGGCAAGGGTACCTTGCACGATATCCCATATTTTGGGCGAGACACCAGTCACCAAACACGGGCGGGAAGCTTCGAACCTTCCCGGGGACGTCTAAGAATCCCACGGCTGTGTCCCTACTCATGAATGTCCCCGGGAAAATTCTAAGATTCCCGCTCATACTTTGTGGACAATTCTCCCGATCAAAATGTGGTTTGTCTCCCTATACTTACCACTACTTGATATCGCTTACTGAGACGAATCGCTTCGATAAAGTAACTCATTTTTACACGGGAACTTTAGTTCACCTTTCTGGGAACGTCCGAGAATCCCACCACTGGTCTGCAGCTCCGAGTAGTCAACATTAGCTGATGTTCATTAACCCAAAACCATCAAACATCCTGACCCCGTGAAAATATCAAAAAGGCATGAAATAGTGAAGAAAGCCTCCCGGATAGTCGATGGTCTCCCAGTACAGGCATCCAGACCACACAGACGCAAGATCACTAGCACTCGGAGATGTTTTTCCGCCGCACCACACCCTTCGCACGTGTAGTGCAGCTGATTGTGAGAGAAATGAACTGTTCTATGCGGAATGGGGCTTTGTCACGCATCTCTCACAGCGATATTCGTTCAATGTGTCGTTAACACACAATCCACGATAGTAATCGATAAAAAGTGGGAAAAATCCAGAAACCTAGCGCTGTTTATTTCAGGGTTTGGCATCGGAACCGACCGATCTGCCCCCGAGTTTACGTCTCCAAAGCTGACTACTGCTGATTTCGGTACGCGTTCAATGAAAAAAGGCGGTCATGTGACTCAGAAAGGAACGAATGGTGTTGGCGCTGCGGCTGCGGCCGGCGGCGCCTGCGCCCCTGATACCATTGGTGGACGACAGGTACGGTGATTCGCCAATTTCCAAGGTTTTATTGATTTTTTCTCGAAACAATGCAGGTTTCACAGAAATAAAACATTGCAAATTTTACAGAAATCAGGGTAGTGGTAGAAAAAATCGTAAAAACTCTATTTGTTATAAAATTTATGGAAGTAGATGGTCTCTAAATCGTTAAATCCAAGCCAGACCTTGAAATTTTTTCCAGAAAAGATCAATGGGTTATTGTAGATTATCATGCTGCTGGAGAATGAACAAACCTTACAGAATATATGCAGACGCCTGAGAATAGTTGTTCTGAATACTTGGAAAAACTTGGAAAGAAAGGAAAATGACATGTGATTCCTCGACATCCTCAAACCAAAAGCATGTTTATTTTTCCACAATTTCAAGCTATTTTCTTCCTGGGAAAATTTTCCATCATCCACAAATGCCCAAAAATCACAATTAAACTGGCCAACCCGCTCTCTTTCGAAAGAATCACTGGGAGCGGTTGATAACCATGTGTTGTCACATCGATTATCCTATCAACGTCCCATGCGGCGATGACGTCATCGAACTCTGACCGTACAGACAGTTTTTCACAGCACTTCACTGGAAGATCTGTACTTCAATGAAGGATTCAGAAGCTGTATTCTGCAAATAAAAATAGGAAGAGAAGTGAAACAGGAGGAAATAGAAGAAAGGAAGTATAAATTTATGGAGAGGGGGAAAAATGGAAATGTACTGTTAGGTGATCATAAATTATTTAGTTATTGACACAGCTACTGGTTACTTCGAATGGTTTCAAGGATTCTTATCAACAGGAGTTATTTGAATGTTCGCTTTTCATGGCCATTTTCCCCAAAAACTCCCAACTAGGAAATATAGTCCATTCATCCGACAGTGGTCACTGGACGAAGGATCGTGGACTGAGACGCGGTCATTTTCAATCAATATTAAGCATGCCTGATAGTGCACAACCGGACAACTTGCCTCCAGTCTCTGAATGCACCAATACTGACTCCTTTCTGGAAACCTATAGACACATTTTTACCTGTACCTTTTCATCACTAATCTGAATAGGAAGCTTGAGAGCTCCATAGATCTCCACTGACTTGCGTATTTTTCTTTTTTTGTCCTAGGCATTTAAGTTGAAAACACAAAATGCCCTATACAGAACTTCACCTTTACCCTTGCCTAAAAACTGGTCGTTTAGAAGTGCGCAAATTTTACTGAAAAACAGAACTGTACGTGCGTCAATCATCTTCACGGCGAAACAACGAAATCATTACAGCTATCTCCAGCTATGAAAATCGATAGATATTTATGATCATCGGTGAATAAACCCGAATCAGATGCTATATTTAGTCAGATACGTTTCCAAGAATCAATGGAGTTGCGATGAAACCCACACAAAGTTTCAATTGGAACCTAGTAGATGTTGCTTCTCAAAACATCAGATTAGATTTTTTTAACGGTCAAGTGATGATGGGCTTTCTGGGGCGGACGGTCTGTCATATGAACAGAGATAAGGGTGCCAAACACAGTTTTCTGAGATTTCTGAATCAATGTTCACCTTCCATTATATGACCTCTTGGGAAACTATCTGATGAAATTCTTCTACGGTAAATATTTTATAATGTCACATATGTTTATATATGCAGAATTTCTGAAGGTCAAGACCAAAACAATCTCTGCTAGGCTTCTGACCCGACAAATTCAAATTTTCCACTGTTCTATGAAAAACAGTCAGTAAAAGCAATGATGTTGGGTTTTTGAAATCATTTTGGAACGCTCCACTTATTTTATCAGCTTCGTAGGTAATGATTTGCTATACTATTTGTGCTTTTTTTACAGAAGGAGAAAGTAGGGAAACATCAAAATAGAACGAATCACAACATATACACATTAAAACGTACAAAAAAAAAGCGAAAAAAAAAATAGATCGAACCAGCCGGCATGCCGATATCAGTGCGGTCGTAATTGCGGACAAATTCGGACAAGCGGCCCTCTGTGAGCTAACAGGCTATAGTTGCTATACCTAGGACCGAATAAAAATAACTCAATTCTTTTGATTATTTATTTAAGTATAGATATGAAAAATTCAAATGTTCAAAAAAGAGGGAGACCTTCATGCAGAAAAATTGTATTGCTCCCTTTTTTCCAAATATCAAAATTGTAGACTCCTTCGAAACCGAATTTTCGAATTTCGATTGAATTGATAGGTACGTGCCTAACGCATTATTCAGTCCTTAGTCTTGTACTTACAAAAACGATTCGATGAGGCCGAAATTTCGAGTTTTTCAAAATCTCGACTGATCGAAGTAAAACTCAGAAATCGAATCATTCGAACTGTCAATATCTCGTAATAGCAAAAAGAAATTGGAGAACTCATATTACCGACTATTTGCAAGATTCGGAAAATCGAGTTATTCAACATATTGATAACTTGAGAAAAAATTCAAATCGAGTAAATTGTCTTGTGGCTATGTGACAAGAGGTACGCTTCTGCGCTGTGATTGGTCGATCCATACGCGCGTCGCGGTTGCAGCATTCAAAGGTAGGAGCACCGCGGAAGAGGAATGGACAAGTTTTTTAGGCTAGGCTGGGACATATGAACGCTAACGGAGCCGTCGGACTGTAAGGAGATGGCCAGTGATGCCATTGTATGCGTCAAAGTCGAAGAAGCAGCCTGGATTTAAGATGCGTACGCGTGCGGCGCGGTCGCGTTGCGGCGTACGTCTTGACCGCCCCCTTGTACCCCACGTCTTGTCCACAGGGACCCGTTTTGATAAATCCATGCTGCAGCATTTGTTATTATCAAGGGAGGAGGGGGTGGGGTGGGGCATTCAGTTTACGCTTTCCATTCGCTCATGGGCGGATTGGGATAAGAGAGCAGCCTAATGCTGTATCAGGGATGTGCGGAAGTAAAATTCCAAATCCCGGAGAACGAAAAGCATAAGACGGAAAGCGTAACACGGAAAACGGAAAATTTCGGGTAGTATATGGGATCACCTTTGATCGTAATGCAATAGAAGTCTGACATGTATGGACCGCTTATCGATAGCTTCTTCGCCCATAAGCTTGTTTTCTTGTTAGCTAATGTAAGATCAAGTGGTGTCACCTTTTTTTTTGAAAAATTGTTACATATTATATGTATATTCCATGAAATTGTTCCTCTAAACACACACTTTTCCGGGTTGTAGGCGATCACCGACCGAGGTAAATGGCTTCTGTCATGTGCAGGCAGCGAGACTTTTTCTGCTTTCTCTAATTTCAACCACAATAATTACCTTGACCCGACGATCCAAACCGGATCCAGTTCACGCATCACGTAATCATTGTAAGCCTTGCGTACGCTATGCGTTACGCTGATTACGCTAATTTGTTACATCAATTCAACAACATACGTATACGCACGCACATGTACAATTATGTGATTGATGCGCTTGGCGCAGTTGAAACGATGGAAACTTGGAGAGCGGAAGGACGAGATAACCTGTTGGTTGACGATAGCCACACCCCCACCCGTACGGTAACCATTCCGATGTCGAGATCGAATACTTCCTTCGATTGATTCAGCCGCTCACTCTCTGGTCAGGAAACAACGCTGTCCAAATCCACATTGTGATCCCACTCTGCCTACTACAGTACCCCTTCCAGTCCTTTAGACTTGGGTAAAATCCCCCTCTGTGAATTGCTCCTCCTACCTCTCCACTCGATCTCTGTTATTTTGTTGAATTTTTGCACAAAAATGTCCCCTCAATAGTCTCCGCCTCTGATCGATGAAGCTTCGAGGGAAACACGAGGTAATTAGCGCTATTTTCCGATTTGACCTACTTACAACCAAATAATCGATAATTAAACAAAGTGATGCCAACGCACTGCTACCCATCACTGCAGCCATTGATAAAGGAACATGTTTTGTCTGCTGAGCGTCTGTGTGATATGTTGTTTGTTAGAGATTACTGTACACATATACGGCACGATTGTAATGTGAAATAGGCCGACCACTTAGCACTATGATAGATGGTAGGTATTGATCGATTTACGCAAATTTGCAGAGCGCAAAAAGATCGTGCAAATTCAGGAATTAGTTGAAGAGAAAAAGAATCAGAGGGATGATAAGTAGCCTTGCTTAGCTGCTTCACATAACGACGCAACGAAAAAAGTGAATGGAGTTCAGGGTAACTGAGAGGCACAGTCCTTATGCTCAATCGGTGGGAAGTTCCGAGCGCGCAGAGCCTGCGGCGCGTTTGCGACGCGTCCCGCTTGTAACAGCTGTCCGGCGTCCTCGCTCAGCTGTTCGAGGACTCCGTACGTCAGAATTAGGTTTAGGTAGGCGTTTTTAGCGGCTACTTGAGACAAGCAGCTCTCTACGGGGTCAAGAACAAATAAAAACACACAAAAAACATGGAAAGTGACGATTTCAGGCATGCGTGGGCAAAACGTGCAAAAAGCGAGCCGTGAGGGGGGGGGCGTTCGATAAATATCGGTCAGTCATAGGCCTCTTCGTTACAACAACATTTCAAACAACAATGAAAACCGCATGGAATTGCTTACCTGAGCCTAATCCTGAGGAATGGCGTCCTCGAACAGCTGAGCGAGGACGCCGGACCGCTCTTACAAGCGGGACGCGTCGCGCACGCGCCGCAGGCTTTGCGCGCTCGAAAACGTCCAAAGGAATGGAAGCTCCTAGATTTAATTAAAAATTTCTAACAATAAATATAGCAAAATGAAGAAAGCGCCTCTTTTTCTACTACTTAAGCCAACTAGTTATTTGGTGATTAATTTACTACTGCTGACTATTTACTCATTGGTCGTATTCCAAAGGTCCACAAATGAACCGCGTTTGGATGAGAATGCCACAAATATGCTGTCAACTGTCATCAATATTATTTTGAACATATAAGGATTTAAAATTGACATAGAGAGTCTTTCTGAGTGACTAGTACGTTGTAGACCAAAAAAATTAAAGGACGTTTTTGATACAAATAAAATTTTTGAGTAGTAATCTATTTGTAAATTGTCGAAAATGCTTGAAAAATGTCCAGGGAAATTACGGATGTATTTCAGGTCACCGACCATTCAAAAGACTATGGATGTACGCTGGCGCAATTGCGCAGCCTTATGGAGGCGCGAGGAGCGGAGGCCATCGTTAGGGTAAGTGAGCATATCCTTACATTCATACATTACCGCAAGGTAAAACAACGAAGGTGAAACTCTACGAATTTTATTTGCGTACTTATTTATTTATTTATTTATTTATTTATTTATTTATTTATTTATTTATTTATTTATTAGTGCCATGAGAAAATCCCTCATGGTGGTGAGATATCTCTGGAAAGTTTTCAGTTTCAAGGTTTCTTTCCTTTTGCTTGTGTTTTTCCGTAGAATAATTCAATTGAAAATATTTCTGTTCACATCTGCATTTGCGTATTTTATTCGGATCTGTTCGATGTTGTGTTTTTTCGTGCCTCAGAATAAGTGAACAAATGAATATTAAATAAGTAAATAACAAACAAGTCGTTAGGTCCTATTTAGAACACCTGCCTCGTATCGTTGATGGCTGAATTTTTTCACTTTTTGCTTTTTTCATCCCTCATTTTATCTCCTTCGCACATTCTGCTACAATGGCGACATCTCAATTTTTTACATCGAGAACTCTGGCCATTCCACATCTCCCTTCTTCTTCCCCATTGATTATTTCATGCATACACAGTTCTTTCACGCTTGTTGTGGCACAAGGATGATTGCTGATTTCCAGTGTTCTTCCTAGGTTATTTTTGTACCACTACAAAGAGCAACGAGCATTTTATGGTAGGAAAACAAGAAGACAGTAACATTTAAATTTAATTGTCATTGTGTGGCTGAAAAAAAAAAGAGAATTTAGTTGTAGAATGCCTAATACCTCTTTTATTCTTGGATGAGTCCTGACCCCGCATGGATCATTGAAATTACCCAGGGTTAACGTGTTGACGACCGTAGTAAATGAGGGTAAACTTGTGTAGCGTTAACACGTCTACCTCAGGTAATATTGCTGATGCACTGCTGTGGTCTCCGATCTTATCCTTCTATTCTCCCTTTGTTTCTATGTAAATTGACATGCATAATCCATTTTTTCAATGGCGTCGAGGTGATCCTTGAGTCCACGGAAAAGGTAACCGAATGCGGTTACACTGGGGACTACAATGGACCTAAATGAGAGTGAAAATCATTTTTCTTCGAAAATTTCTATTGTACATCGAATTGGAATATTTAACGATGATCTTATCATCCTTAAAATCTCTTTTGATTCCTTGCAGTTATCCACGGAACACGATGGCGTTGATGGCTTATGCCGAAAGCTCAAAGTCGATCCTGTTCGCGGTCTGCCGAACAACGCTGCCGACCTCGACAAGCGAAGATCGGCGTTCGGAGCCAACACGATCCCACCGGCGAAGAGTAAAAGCTTCGCCAGATTGGTGTTCGATGCATGTAGAGTGCGTCTTTGACTTTTACTGTTCACAAAAAAAGAAAGAAAATGAAGCGCATTCGTTGCAGGACCCCACGTTGATTATCCTGGTTGTTGCTGGATTTATTAATCTCGCGCTTTCCTTCTATGAACCTGAAATGCAGGCTCCAGTCGATGAGGAGACGGTAACCGCTGCTGCTCTTGTGGCTGGTGCTTTGCTGAATAACACTGTTGGTATGTTCCACTTGTTTTACTAACTACCTACATATATATTTAAATTATTGAATGAATAAATAAGCGAACGGGTAAATAAATAATTACGTAAATACCCAGAGATGTCCCAAAAGTCCACGTTAAGCCACCGAAAACGTGAGTCAGTTATCAGTTGTTAGTTAGATATGCGTATATGTTACACACTGTGTTTGCCTAGTGATTGAATTCCCCGAGTCAGACAAAAGGCCAGTCGTATCTGTTCGGCAAACGAGGTGATTAACTGCTGACCACGCCCAATGGTAGTAGGGCGAACAGGAATAGGAGTAGGGTTAGATTAACCAAATGATCAGTGAGAAAAATTCTGGGTAAACTCAACGTAGGAAACTATTAGAAGTCCTAGTTCACATGAGGAAGTTGAAACCCACTTGGCTTTCCCGGAATCTTTTGCTGAAATTTGCTGTTTTTGGGAAAACTGCGTGGATCCGGATTTTTCGGCTAGATCTGTGTTCTTCGACGGAAAACGAATGGGAACATGTAATTTTTCCAGGCGTTTTTGAGTGAATATTAACGCAACGGAAGCTAAACAGTTGTTTCGAACAGTTCTGGTTAATACGGCCATCTGTGCTCCAGTCGTGAGAGAGAATGGGGCGGTTCCTCTAGCCAACGATTGGCTAATTTAAATTGTTGTCTCCAGATCCTCATATTACATCATTAAACCCAATTTCCATCGTAATTGCCCTATATGCTTTTAATTTTGACTGTAATAGCTGGACGAGTTGGCTTGAAAATGCCAGTAGAACTTTCAAATTTACCATTCGTAGGATCACCCGGATGAGTTACACAGATCGACAGTGGCGGGATTCGTGAACGCTTCTGGGAAGGTTTCAAGTTTCACGCCTAATCAGAATGGACCATTTTCTCCAGGAAAAAGTGCTTTACCCTAGTATCTTTACCAATATTTGTCAGTGCTGACGTGCAGGTAGACGTGCAGGTAGACGTGCAGGTAGGAGAAGGTATGGCCAGCATTACATGGGAAGCTCGTCCACTTCAGAAGGACGAGTAGGTCACAACCTTCCCACGAACGTTCATGAATACCACCACAGGGCGACAGTTTGAAATGACCAGACGTAGGATGCCGGCGTCAACCCGTTTACCGATTCCTCCATTTGTGGTTATTTTTTCCGCGATTTAGAGCCCCTTCACCAATCTGGAAAAATATATCCATGGCGTAAATCCTACTACATATCCCTCAAACTTTGTTGATTTTCCAGGTTTCAATTTGCTGAACTCCTCGCTACCCCTAAACACCACCGCAGAACCACAAGGAGAAGGTCACGGAACGGCTTGGATTGAAGGCGTCGCGATTCTGCTTTGTGTGATTGTCGTCGTTCTTGTCACAGCGATCAACGACTACTCGAAAGAACGACAATTCAGAAGCCTGCAGGTAAGGCAGTGCGAATTTTTACGGCGAGTATGGCTCAGTTGCCTGGGGCGCCGCTGTCGTTCCAACGATCGATGGCTCGATCCTCGCCTGGGGATAGCTTATGCTTCTATCACTACGGGGTAGAAAAATTGGTATTAAACCACTCATCGTCTTGATTTTAGGAGAAGATCGAAACTGGTCAGAAGTTCTCAGTGATCCGTGACGGAGAAGCCATAGATGTGCCGGTCTCGGATCTTGTGGTTGGTGACATTGCCCGAGTGAAGTACGGTGATCTCATACCAGCTGACGGTTTCCTGCTGCAAGGAAATGACCTCAAGGTACGAATTTGGAAAATCCTAAGCTACTTATCCCCTCAAGCCCCTGGATATTGTAATTCTATCTCTTTCATTTTATATTTTAGATTCTGTTTATTATGTTTATTTATTTCATGAAACCATTAGTTTTGCTGTTATTTATCTATTCATTTCAAGACAAGCAAGGTGCGCCGAAAATATAACCCGAGAAAATAGTGTATATAGTCCGCTTTTGTGTTGTTAAAGAGAACCTTCATGGATATGTTATGCCAATATTCCAGATCGACGAGTCATCACTCACAGGAGAATCTGATCACATCAAAAAGACCCCCGAATCCGACCCTGTACTTTTGTCAGGTAAATTGGCAACTCTCCAAGCCTTCGCTTGCGTCTCACATTGGTATTTATTCAGGTACTTACGCTATGGAAGGTTCTGGTAAGATGGTGCTGACAGCGGTTGGAGTGAATTCACAGACCGGTATCATCATGACACTTCTTGGCGCTGGAAAACCTGCAGTGGGTGGGGTGGACGACGACTCGACATCAAGTGAGTTTGCGGTACACAGGGTGCAGCTTGAGTTCCCGGACATTGAAAATCTTAATTTGACATTTCTTTTCTGTCGATGGACCACGAAGTCGTAGGGTCGTCCATAGTATTCAGCTACCCACCTAGGCTACTCCCTGAACCTAACTTTCCTATAAGTTGCGAAACGAGAGCCGCAGGATACGGGAACAAAACCACTTTTGACCATGAGGTAAGAATTGTTCCCCAATTGATGGGTACAAAAGCTATGGTCGCCAAACATATCCCACCTAAATCTTACAGATCCCCTCCATCTTCTATGACTACAGTTGATCCATTTCTCGGTTGAAATAGCCACCAGATACATTACGGGAATTCCGGGAAATTTTGTTGAGTGTTTGAAGGCTTGGCCATGCTCCAGAATTGCTCAGTATGGACAACAATCGTAATGTGTTTTCACGTATACAAGCACGTTGCCAAGATAAAAATCCCTTCGGTTGGTTTATTTTTACATGAGATATAAGGAGAAGTCCTCGTCCAGGAACTTAGGCAGTACTCTGTAGTGTGGAGAATGGTAGCTGGTAGCCCAACACAACCACTGAGTAGGTTTTAGGATTCCTTGGTTAGAACTGGGATTCCAACGTATAGCGAGCAGAGGGTATTCCAACAATCAGTATCCCAGTAACCCAAGTTAGCGCATGAATCACCTGAATCACAATTATTTAAAGGAATGCCATGTCCGACTTTCAATGAACCTCGGCATGAACGGAAGACTGTGTAGTTAGTATTGTAGCAGAACACGAGGTTGTTAACAGCTTTATTGGCTAACGTTTCGGCGGTATCGCCTTCTTCAGACCCTGCAATGAGTGCGTCAAAATGTAACTTATCCGATCAAACGTCTTTTCATCCCCACAAACGAAATTCTAAGCCCAGTTTTTGATCATACAGTGAGCCCCTTCGCCAGAATCACATCTCACCTTAGTATTGATCCGGAACGCACTGCCGCCAGCTGCCACAGACGAGCGATTGGATGCGTAAGGTCAGAAGAGCATCCTTATATAAGGCGCAAGTTCCCGCGTAATCGACAGGCATTCCTCTTTGCGATTCATTTTTGGATTTTTGGCGTGGATCCAGAATGCCTCCAGGGATTTGCGCGCAGAGATTTGCTGTTCGTGCGCCAAGATAATTTAAAGGAATATTGAGACAACCCAAGTACTAAATACTTTTTAGCTGCAGAGAAATTGCTCAAGTTGCCTAATGAATGCATGAATATCAACCGGGAGCTACCTGATAATTTAGGAATCTAAAAAGGCTTTTACGAAGGCATTCGAAAGAGCCCTCAGGCGGCAACTGCTCCCTTATATTATTTCTTCTAAGAAGACCATACTATCCACAAACTCATGGAAGGCTACATCTTACGTAGCTCGTTAGAGTACAAAGATGAGGTTACACAAGGATTTGTCCTTTTTCAAGTCCATGTGATGTTATATCATCCATCTATCATAAATAAAGAAATCCCGAGTAGTATTCAATATGTAGTAGTTCGAGAGGACTAAAATTTTGTGATTATTTCAGCCTCATCCAGTTCGTCCAGCTCCTCGTCAAGCTCGTCGAGCTCATCTTCATCTGGATCGTCACACTCGAGCAAAAGCAGCGACGACGATGACGGTCTGTCGGCGAAATCCGTGCTGCAATCAAAACTATCGAGATTAGCCCTGCAAATTATTTATTGTGGTGAGTTCGTGATCTTTTCTCTGCGGCTTCTAGAAATCTGGATGTGCAATTTCATCTGTTCTTATTGATGAATCGAATAAAATTAATTCTTAAAATTGTAGAGGATTCTAGCTTAGACAGTGTTTGTTGAAAAAAAATTAGGTTTTGATATTTTTTCCAGGAACAACCGTAGCCGCAGTAGCTCTGATCGTATTAGTGACCAGATTCTGCATTGAACACTACGTTCGAGATGGAATCCCATTCAGCATAGCTGATATTCAGGTGAGCAGATGATTCGGATCCAGGCTAAGAAGAATAGGGAAAAATCGTAAAATTGTTCAAAATCCGAGAAAGCACAATTTTCTGCTCATATTCGCTTCGTGCTACATGTACAGAGTGATGGTCAATCATTTTTGTACATATGAAGACTTGGCCGCGCCGCAGTATCCACGCGTCGCGGCAGACCAACTCGGCGTCGTGGTCATTGGTTGTCGTCGAAGTTTCCGCTTTCATAAAAAAATAGCAGTACGAGTCTACATAACAATGTCCACACATAAAGAAATTTTCCATGGCGCTCAGCTGGTCTGCCGCGTCGCATAGGTGGTGCGGTGCGGCATCGTTTTCAAATGTGCAGTACATGCGTAACTGACTGTAATTTTTTTCACAGATTCGCGAAATTTTTTTTAAGAAAACGTTCATACTTTCAGATGTTTGTCAAATTCTTCATCATTGCTGTTACTATTCTTGTAATTTCAATTCCTGAAGGGTTGCCTTTAGCTATCGCCCTCGCTCTCACTTACTCTGTTAGAAAGGTAATTTTTATTTTTCTTTTAATTTTTCTTTGAATTTATTCAACAGCTCTCAGATGATGTTCGATAATAACCTTGTGCGACATTTGGACGCATGTGAAACCATGGGAAATGCGACGTCGATTTGTTCGGATAAGACCGGGACACTGACCACGAATCGGATGACCGTGGTGGATTCATATATCAACGGTGGGTTTCGATTGGCTAGTCTGATTAGCGACCAATCATAGCGCAAGCTGTTGAGTAGGGCTATAATTGGTTTAGGAAACCACTACGAGGGTCAGGATAGCCAACCGAGTGGCGCTGCTCTTCCTGGAAACACTGCACACTTGATCACTGAGGCGATATCTGTGAACAGGTGGGATACAACAAAAAATAGCATTTTTGAAAAATTTATGCTATTATGGCTAATTGACTTCTACTTAGTACTTGCTTTCAAAAAATCCAGCCACGAAAATCGATCAATTTTTGATCTAGCGTTACTATGCTACTTTCTATTTGACGTGTTTCCTTTCCAGCGCCTATAATTCGATGATCGTGGAGCCCACAAAGGTCGGCGAACAAGTCCAACAGCTTGGAAACAAGACCGAATGCGGCTTGCTGGGATTTGTACAGAAACTGGGCGGAGACTACGCCACGATCAGAAAGAAGTTTCCAGAAGAATCGTTCGTGAAGGTAATTTCCTTGAGAACAGTTGTTGCATGAGGAGCTTCCGAAAAGAAAAAAAAAACAAAAAAAGGAAAAGAAAATGAAGAACGACTAATCACTCCATGGCAAAATCTTGTGGAAATTGAGAATGCCAACGAATTGTCGGGAAAAATGTGACTATTAAGTAGATAGTCTGTGAAGCATGGAACGTAGCCAGCCAATAGGAGAATGGCATAGCCACGCCTCTCTTCGAACAACGCTGTCGAAATATTTACATTGGAAACAATTTAGATCATTTGCCAGGATGGCTAGCTAAGTAGTTCGACTGCTCTGCTCTGCTGATCATTGTTTGACTGTATCTTGACCAAAGGGGGGCGGAGCTACTGGTACAGGATTGGTGCACTCAAACTCTTCTTCAATATAGAGTGGTTCTAACCACGACTTCAAATTTGTGAACATATCGATTATTTACCGTTTACTTATTTATTTGCTTATTTGCTGAAACACCCTCTATCGTGTACCAGTGATCCTGTTGGTGAACGCGAATGGAGACAAGATGATTCTGAAGGGCAAGAGAGGTGTTTTGAATGTACCAATAATAAAACATCAGTACCGCTCCTGATTCCTGCACGATGTGCCGCACCCATGTTTACAATCGTTTTTGCGCGAAAGTAGGCGGTGCTAACCAATCAGGCGATGTTCAAGCCACGCCCTATCTCACCAAATGAACCATGCTGATTTTTTCGAATCCGATCCAATTTTTCTGCGAAATATCCCTGTGGATCTCTACGAAGGGGGTAATTGCTCACTATTCGAGTAGAGAATTTCTTATTTTTCAGGTGTACACCTTCAACTCTTCCCGAAAATGTATGATGACCGTAATTCGACTAGTAGAGAACGGTGTAGATGTAGGATATCGAGTATACTGTAAAGGAGCTAGTGAGATTGTCCTTGGCAGGTGAGTTCTACCCAGTACATTCTCCGAATTGTGGGCGGAGCTTACCCCTCATTTACTTTCCCTATCACTACTTTTTCTATAGATGTGCGTATCTGATTGGATCCGATGGCAGACCACACACTTTCTCTGCCGATCGATTGAAGGAGATCACAGCCACTATAATTTCTCAAATGGCTAACAACGGTTTGCGTACGATCTGTGTGGCGTACAAGGATTATATCCGTAAGAACGCAAGGGAGGCAGATCGGACTGAGGTAGATCAGTTATCGATTTTTGTTAAAAAATTTTTCCATGATAGAAAATGAAAACTCATGAGTAGGAGGGGAAAGATAGAATCACACTTTCACAATGAATAAATAAAAAGCACAAATAGCTTCATGAGATAGCAACCAGAGGTCACATGCATCATTGAGATTACCCAGGGTGAACATGTTAATATCCCACAAATTTACCCATCGTTAACGCCGACGTCAGCGCGTTTACCCTGGGTAATCTGAATCATGCATTGAGGCCCGAGTTTAGTTTTTTACTCCGTTTGGCAATCAGAACCTAAAATTTTCGAACTTTGTGCCGGCTTCGATACCCTTAACTCCTCTAACCTGGGTAACTAAACCATTCCAGATCGCCTTCGAAAAGGACGAGGACATCGATTGGAACGACGAAGATGAAATGTACAAAAACTTTGTCGGCATCGCAATTTGTGGAATTCAAGTGAGCTACATACTTATCGATCGATGGAATATTTTTCCCTAAGGCATTGATTTTCAGGATCCTGTTCGACCAGAGGTGCCAGCTGCCATTGAGAAGTGCAAGAGGGCTGGTATCACGGTTAGGATGGTCACTGGTGATAATATCAACACGGCCAGGTAGAGGTTTTGTGGCGCTTTCGTTTATGAATGACGGAGAAGGAAAGGAGGATAGGAAAATAAGTGAAGAAGGAAAAAGGAGAATGGGGAGGACTTCACTTTTTGCAATTACTTGCCTTTTTTGCTGTTTTTTTTTGCCTTTTTGCTGTTTATGGCGCAAATAATTCATTTAAAAAAGCTTGCTGAGAACCCGTACCTCATGAAAGAGGGTCTGTACCAGGGTCTTCCTGAGGGTTAATGATATCTTCAGCCAAAGAAGCCAAATTGTTTGGACGAGTCGTCCTGGTACTTACAGTAATAGTAAAGTAGTGGGCGTGGAGCGCTGTGCCTGGAAAAGGCGGTACAGCTGAGGATTGCGGATGGTCACTACACCCAACTGACCAATCATAGAGCTGATCTGCGCCGCCCACTCCGGGTATAACGCCCTAATGCCCTACACCATAAAATAGTACGTAAAAAGGAGAAAATTCAAATTGGAGCAATAGCATCTTGTTAGTATTTCCTCATTTCCAGAGCAATCGCAATGTCCTGCAAAATTCTGGAACCTGGCGAGGATTTCCTGGCCCTTGAAGGAAAAGAATTCAACGAGAGGTACTACCATCACCATGTTCTTCTGATTTCCCTGTTTTTTTTTTGCGAAAAACCAAGGAAATCGTTCCAGGATTCGTGATCCCGACGGAAAAGTCTCGCAAGCGAAACTGGACCAGATTTGGCCCCGACTTCGTGTGTTGGCTCGAGCCCAACCAGCTGACAAATACACTCTCGTGAAAGGTATCATCGACAGTAAGGCTACGCCACAGAGGTGAGCAGGTTGTACCTGGAATTATAGAGAAAAATATTCTGAAGAGACATTTCGTAGGGAGATCGTCGCCGTAACTGGTGATGGCACGAATGATGGTCCCGCACTGAAAAAGGCCGATGTTGGCTTTGCCATGGTGGGTTTACCTCAAATATTGCTATGCGCCGAATTCATACTCACTGAGGCACACTTCAGGGCATCGCTGGTACTGATGTCGCGAAAGAGGCTTCCGACATCATTCTCACTGACGACAACTTCACCTCTATCGTCAAGGTAGGTGCAAAAGCCAGGGTTATTAGCCGTGACCGGGAACGGCCGTTAGACCACATTGATCGTCGAATTTCTGTTCAGGCTGTGATGTGGGGACGTAACGTGTACGATTCGATCTCGAAATTCCTGCAGTTCCAACTGACCGTCAACGTCGTCGCCGTCATCACCGCCTTCGTCGGTGCCGTCACGGTGTCGGACTCACCGCTCAAGGTTCGTATCTACGGGTATGGGTCATCATGAGGTTAAACAAGGCGGGCGACGTTTCTGTGATTGGCCCCTCCTTTGAATGGACCAATCAGAAGAACCATGTCCAGCCTCCTTCTGCCTCATGATAACCCGAACCTGCACAGAGTTTCGGAGTTTTGAGAAGCGATGGGCACCACTGGGAAGCGATAGAAAGCGATTTAGCGGTGCGATCAATACGTATCGTTTTCACTAATGATATCTGTTATACAGCTGGTTCATTTTAACTCATTTTGAAGTCTGTGAATACTCTGAGAGGAGTATTCACGTAGGTACGGGGTGTGGAACGTAGGTACGGGGTGTGGGTCATCATGAGGCAAAAGGAGGCTGGGCATGTTCTTCTTATTGGTCCATTCAAAGGAGGGGCCAATCACAGAAAAGTCGCCCGCCTTGTTTCGCCTCATGATGACCCATACCCACTCTGTGCCCATAATGAGCAGGCGATGTGAATGGTAGCGATAACGAAAGCGATGCATATCGATCTCTACGCTACATTGTTTTTTTTTTGTTGGGGTGGGGTGTATCATCATGAGAGAAAAAGGGGCGTAGCCAGGCGACTCTGATTGGGTCAATCGGGCCGCCCGTCACGCCCACCTGCTTCAACTCGAACGACATCAACCCCATAATAGGTGGTTTATTTGTGCATAGCGCCGCATGAGTTCAACCAGGTAAGCGTGACGGGCGGCCAGAATGCGCCAATCAGAGTTGTGTGGTCACACCCCTCTTTCAGTCACAATGTTACACGCCTTTTTTCGTTTTCCCTTCCCCACTCTTTCCCTAACATGTCTGAAGTCTCTTCATTCGCATTGTCTAAGTGGCGACTATAGTAAAGTGGCGATCGCTACGATCACCGGGGAATACTGGGGATAATTTTAAGCTTTTTACGACCATTCTAAAGTATGTAGATGGTGTTAAGTCCTGGTGCTCCACAAAAAATGTCTCCGATCCCAAAAATGAAGGTACGAAAGCCAAAATTCGATGAAATTCGAACATATTCCTTTCTTGCGTTTTGCTGTGCAAGTGGATAGGAATTCTGCTCACTTATGAACTGTATTGATGGGACTGAAAAAGCAGGATATCCACTCTCGAATCAGAAATTTTCACTTTTTTTTTTTGGCTATTTCTCTTCTATCTTGGCTGCTTGGCTGGAGAAACAAGCAACTGCACCATGTTTGAAAAATAAATTAAGGAGGAATACGGTGGGTTAGGGTATCGCAAAATAACTAACAGTGCAAGCGGTTCATAAAATAAGTGTCTCACCTGAAATGGGATACCATAATCCTGAACACCTTAATTTTGTGGCATTGAGGAGAACTTCAATCTAACGCTCAAACGTTCCTTGATCTCTCACATTGTAGGCCGTACACATGCTCTGGATCAATCTTATCATGGACACCCTTGCCTCGTTGGCCTTAGCCACTGAAGTGCCCACTGATGAGCTGCTGAACAGGAAGCCGTACGGAAGGTAAGCAATGTCCATGGGTTGCCAAAGGGGCCGCCTCTGGATTGGCCGAGCTTAGAATTCCAGAAAAATTACAGGAACTAATGATTTCCTTGCAGGAAGAAGTCGCTGATTTCGCGCACAATGGTCAAGAACATTCTTTGTCATGCGCTCTACCAGCTGCTAATCCTATTCACCATCTTCTACTACGGTGAGCGATATAATATTTAGCTATTAAAATGCGTGGTGTACTAATCAGAGTGTTGACCGTAGCGAATAAAAATCGAATAATTTCGAATAATTTGGGCAACAACTTGAACATTCAATAACAAATCGAACTTTCCAAGGGCATAGAGTATCACATCCCTTATTTTCGTTCACCGAAAGGTGTATGGCTTCCTTTTTCTGCATTTTTTAATTTGTCGACTTATTCGTTGTCGAATATTCGATAATCTAATGTTTCTAATACATTATTCGATCAACACGCTATTACTAGTGCTATAAATAGGTTAAGGAAGTTGGAACAAGTAGAAACTGCCAAGCCGTTCACTACTGCTTTGTAGGTCTTCGGTGACATCCACGTGTGCCTGGATGCAACACTTGGATTACCCAGGGTAAAGGTATAGACGCCCGTGTTGATGTGGGCAAATTTTGGGTTGCGTTACCGAGTTTGCCCTGGATACTCTCTATGTGGCGTGCAGCTTCAGGATGTATGGGTAACATAAGCCAGGCCAAATTCTTAGGTAAAGAATCAGGGCTCAAAATGTAATGAAAGAAATTTCTCGAAGAAAGAAGAAATATGCCGGTAATTTTGTGCTTCTTGGAAATCAACCAACGGAATTCAATGCTTTGCTACCTTATTTATCTGGAAAATTCGAAAAAAAAAACATAAGTCAGGCCAAATTCTTAAAGAAACAATCAGTGCTCAAAAAATTAGAGTAAGAAATTTCCCGTAAAAAAAGGAAATGTGCTTGTAATTTTGTGCTTTTCAAAAATTCACCAATAAAATTCAATCCTTTATTTTTGCCTCCTGGAAACTCGTACTTTAGAAATTTCACATGACATTAGGAATGGATAAAACAGAACAAGGACCCTGCATTGCTCAAAATTATGTACGCATTCTTCTACCTGGGCGACGAAATTTTGTCATTTTATTGACAACACCTCCGAACTGAGGTTAATCTCATTCTACCATGACATTACTATGTACTTCTCTCACAGGAGACCGCATTTTCAACATCAAATCTGGCCTCTATGCTCCACTATTCGCTCCGCCCTCGCAGCACTTCACCATCGTGTTCAACACCTTTGTGATGATGACATTGTTCAACGAAATCAATGCAAGAAAGGTCCATGGCGAAAGGAACGTCTTCAAGGTGAGTTTATACTTTTCGTACGCGTCTTGTCGCTCGCTCATTCCAAGTTTGCAGGGCCTGGCCAGCAATAGAGTCTTCTGTGTGATTTGGCTGTCCACATTCATCGGCCAGATCTTGATCACCCAGTTTGGTGGCGCCTGGTTTTCCACGGCTCCTTTGAATGGCAAGCAGGTGAGGATGATCTCATCATTAACCAAGTGAATTTGGTGGGAATAATGTCCAGCTAGGCCGGTTATCCGCAATGGGTGGAAATCATTTCCAACTGTAGGTTGTACAATATTCTTACTTCCGGCTTATACCTAAATTGTCATTATTTCCGTACACCTTCGTATTTAAATAAATAAATAAATAAATAAATAAACAAATAAATAAATAAATGTGCAAATACATCCTAATGTCTTTCCTTTGAAGTGGATCGCCTGCCTCGCACTTGGGCTCTCTACTCTTGTTTGGGGACAAGTCGTGGCTACCATTCCTAGCAAGAAACTGCCCAAGACCTGGAAGGTTGGACGTGGAGAGGTATGTCCCACCCCATTAACCGCTCGCCCTCCCCCTCACCCTATGATTATGCCTTCAGGTGGAGCCTTCAAAGATCCACATCAATGGCGACTACAACGTACGCGCTAGATCCCGTGCGCTCACCGTTCGTCGCAGCGGAAAGTCGTTATGGATGCGTGGAATGTTCCTTATGGGACAGCATGTGAGTTGTTGACATTGCAGCTTTAATAGCATGTATTTTTTAGTTTATAAATGGTAATTTTGGTTATTTTAGCTTCGCGTGCTTCGTGCGTTCCGTATGAGAGACAAGAACTTCGGCAAAACGGCTCCTACGATGACGGCTGAGGCGGCGGAGCGCTGGCGATCCAGCTATCGCAAGTATCGCCATCAGAAGCATCAAGAGAAAAGTTTGTATTTGCTAAATAAGCTCTGAAAAATCTTCTCGGGTCATAATGGCACAAAATCCAGTAGCGGAAACCATGTACGTCCCCGGTATGGTCCTGTCAACTCTCTCGAAGCTGGCGAGTTGTCCTTGTAAAAATGGATACAGCTGGTCCGGGCAACTCGTCTCACTCAACGATAACAATTAGTCGTTAAAATAACCAAATAAATATATCTCATTCCGGAAGAAAAATTCGTTTACTCTGGGTTGTGACGAAGCCTAGAATCTTTCTGGAAACTTTAATATTGGAATTACTACTGTATCTACGCTAGGCGGCCCTTGTACATATCCACAGGAAATAATCCCGGGATACCAGATGGAGTTTCCGTCCGACTGGGTCACCCGAAGAAGTGAATTACGGCCGTGACCTTCAACCATTAGACCGTGAGACGCTTTTGCAACTTTCGAGTAACCCGGATATCTATCGGCCGCCCGCATAATTGAGATTACCCGGGGTAAACCTGTTAACACCCAACAAATTTACACATCGTCAGCACGTATGTTGAGACGCCTTACCTTGAGTAATCTCAATTATGTATCCAGCGCAAGCATGCATAGCTGAGATTACCCAGGGTAACCGCGTTAACACCGCCAAAATTTACTCATCGTCAGTAAGAACGTCGACGTCTTCACCCTGGGTAATCTCAGTCGTGCATTCACTGTCAGCATGCATTTCGGATTATCCAGGGTGAACGTGTTAACAACCAAGTTTAGTTACTGTTAACGGAGACGTTCTCACGTTTACCCTGGGTAATCTCAGTTATGCATCCAGGACCGAGTTTGTTGGCGAAGCATAGTATTGGGTTGAACGAGGAAGCATCGTGCAGACTCGGGAGATTTGAGTAAATTTTAGTACAGTTAGCTGTATACGACCGTTTCACGTGAATTTATCGATTTATTGATTTTATGATTTTCTCGCCATTACCCAGGGATCGGTGAAGGCATGCCTATTCAGGCTCTTCAATGCGATGAACACAAATGTCAATCATTTTGTGCAAAATTATCGATTTATTGATTTCATTGAATTTTTCACTTTTGCCCAGAGGTAGGTGGAGACATGAGAGTTGGGGTTTTCCGGGGTTTGAGCGCGTTTTAGTGCAATTAATTGTGCGTAACGGTGTTCCGTACTTTTGCCTACTTTATTTATATTATTTTTCAGAGATGTTCTAGGATCAAACACTAAAGAATAAGAAAATTTCTCGCAACCCTCAAGCGACGGCTTGGGGATGGTCTTTGACGCATTTTCTGTGTTCAACTGTAAAACAAATGAATTATCAATGCTAATTACTAGTATTACTACTAGTATTTGACTGATATAAAATTCAGAAGCAGCCGCTGAACGAGCCGAAGCCGAAAGAGCCAAGCTGCCAGCCGACATCAAAGAGAAACGGAAGACGTTCAAGCAGATCAAGGCAGTGGCTCGTGGCAGATCACTCGACAAAAACGTGAGTTCACCTCCTCTCACTATCCACACCATTACAGTACCTCTACGTTTTCAGGAGCATCGTCACAAGAAAAAACATCACTCGATGGATATCGACGATCTTGAACATCAATAAACAACATGCGTCAACGCCCAGATCCTCAAAAACTCGATCCCCTTTTTTTCGAATTTTTTTTTGTTTTTTTTTTTTTTTAAATTTCTCTGATCGAGCGTATCGATGTGAATAGCGCTGATGACGACTATTTAGCGTTTCTGCTAAAGCTATTTTGGATGATTATTTATTTTCTTTTACATTTTTTCACCTCGAAATTTTTTTACTTCGAATCTGTCCATGACACATTAAAAGGTTGCTCTGTACATATTTATCCGTTGTTTGTAGAAACAAATGTTCCATCTATATTGTGCCACTCTACTGTTTCACGTTGTTTCACTCTAGAATTGTATTTCTTACGAGGTTAAACATTTGCAGATGCTGGATAAATGCCTGTACATTTGCTGCCTGACCAATTGCGAAAACTAGTCCCCATGGATGAAGAGAAAGGCGGGGGAGGATCTCATTGGCCCTTTTGTATCTGGCGCAACTTCAAGGTTTCCTAGCACACTTTGGAGCAAGTACACGTATGGAATTGCTGTGAATGGCTGCCATGGGAACAGTTGACGTGCTATAATTGGACTAGAAGTGCAGAGTTAAGCATATGCCTCTGGGGCAAGAAGTAGCATGAAAAACAAGTTTTCTTAAACACCGCGGCCCCATTGTCGTACATAGTTGCCCCGCCCACGTGGAAAATTTAGCAATCTCTGGCACTTCTGGTGTGTAGTATGGTCTGGTAGCGCACACAGGGCCCATGATCTGACATTGTCCGCAACTACGACCACACTTGTTTCCAGCGATGGGAGAATGCCGCAGAATTCCTTTTGAAGGAGATGGATGCAGCAAGCCAGAATAGAAGGAATGACACCAAATTCACATCTAAACATAATGAAGTAGGCTTAGAAATCAAGCGGACGTAAATGCGGACAATGTCAGATCATGGGCCCTGTGTATGCTACCAGACTGTACCTTTCATGAACATTTCCTGAAACATTCTATTCTTTATTTGAATTACCGTGCATGCTAGGTTGGTCCATACATATGTCGTGCACCAAATTTT
The DNA here is from genome assembly GCA_000688135.1 of Ancylostoma ceylanicum. Taxonomy (NCBI): domain Eukaryota; kingdom Metazoa; phylum Nematoda; class Chromadorea; order Rhabditida; family Ancylostomatidae; genus Ancylostoma; species Ancylostoma ceylanicum. The sequence continues at coordinate 1,697,267 of JARK01001362.1, read as the reverse complement.
GCGCCTATATTTTTTGGTAAATTCATAACATTACTGCTTATTTATCGAAACTGGTTCTCCAATCTTAGCAGTTGATTTTTATTTATTTATTTATTTATTTGTTCAAGTGCGCCTCGAGATCATAAATTCAGGAAGTGCATAAATAGCGAACGACAGGAAAGTAAAAAAAAAATAATAATCATTGAAACGATGGTTTCCGGGTGTAGTGAGATTCATGGACGTTCACGGTGAGATCCGCCCCGTCTCACTAACCCAGTATGGACGGCCAAGTTCCCTGAACAAAAGTGATGTATTTCACTGTTCTCAACATGCTTCTCTTTCCCCTGCTCCGCCCACTTTTTGCCTTGGAAAATTGACCACCCCGGATCACTAGGGAGTTTAGGACCTTCTCGGAGGCAACTGTGAAGTAAAGTCTCAGCGGTTGATTTAAAAGGAAAATATTGTAATTCCTGCTCTAAAATAAGCGGATTTTTTTTCTAGAAATCAAGTGAAAAGTCTCTGGAACGATTTTGTTTATTCGAGATTTTGCGGACATCCGTGCGTTGCTTCCAAAACAAATGAGTTACGCGGAAGTTGGCATGGATTTCGTGGAAACCTTCGGATTTACCTTCGGACTTTACGGTTTGAAGTTCGGGTCTGTGCTACTCGGAATTTATTTTTCTTCCTGGAAACTACTAACACAAAGCTACCAAGGCTGGTGACCTTGGAGCCTCCTAACCCTATGTTCTGATTCATAAAAACCAAATGCAATTTTTGATAGCTTATGCTTTAAAACGGTTGTGCTGCCTGGTTCAATTAGTTCATTCGAATCTCGTTGCCCTGCATGGAGCATCACCATAAAAAGTGAACAACAACATGTTATTTTTTAGGGAATTTATTTCTAATGATATATTTTCAAAGGCTAATTTTATCCACAAATAGCCGCACTTCTCTTAGGCCAAATTCTAGCTGCGTACCTATTGCTGACTGCCTCATAATTGCAGGCAACATTTACAAATTCCTTGATATTTTCGGCTGTACTGAAGCTAACGATCTCTATACAGCCGACAAAGCTCCTCCACTAAGCTGTAATCCTTGGCGGGGATTTCGTCTTATTCATCTGAAAATTAAGTGCTCGAGACGATATTCCGGATAAGCTGCTTTGGAAAAGATTGGGTTTCACTCTGGAAAAACATCGAAACTTTAGTTTCTTGGCTAGCAAATCTCGTTACAGCTTCGGATACCTTGACACAAACTTATATAATCCTTAGGGTCATTCTATGAGTCGTTGCGGTGAATCTTTCGAAAAGTGCCCATAGGTGATGTCCAATCTGTGCTCACGTGGTTCATGTCTGTTATTTATTTGAAGAAAACATCCTTTATCTGTTTTGAAAATGATTTCCACCAAGTGACAAAAAAAAGAAATGTTCCAATCAACAGAAAATGTCAAATCTATCGCCTCTCTATACATACTAGCTACCAATCAAAGTGAGAGAATCTTAACTCAGGACAGAGTCTCGAGCTCAGCTCACCGGATTTCCAGGGAACCGCTAGCCTAGAACTGCTTCTTCTAAAAGCATTGCTTTTTCAAAAGTAGTGATCTTCTAATGTTTCTCAGTTTTTCCAATATACTCACGCAGAATCCTGAGCATTAATTCGTCGCTTCTGCATTCCAACTTCTCCACGAGACACTTTTTCTAATTCACTTTGGGAATTCCTTTCTTTCGGAATTAATTTACACTTTCTTAGTGTTACGACGAGAACAAAGAAGCCTAGTTAGCTGCATTCACACCAGAATGTAACGTGCTTTGAGCAATTCCTTCTCAGCCATTCTCCAACTCATAATTGCACAAGACTCGTCGATTCGTTCTTGAAAAACTACAAAACTGATATCCAATGGTGGACGTCGCAAGAGGGGTTAAGAGGGTTGGTAGCTCCTGAGCCTGGATCCATAAACTGTGTGGTGTTGTGCGGGTTTTTCTTTGATTTGCACACCTGATTGAGGTATTGTTGCCTTGTTTTAGCTCTCATCGCTTAAATCGCCATTCATGACAAAGCACATATGATCGTTTACTGTTTTAGGCAAAGATCCTGAATTAGCGCCCCCGAAATCCGAATTTCTCCGACATCTTTGTTACCTATCATTTTTCTTTATTAATTCGTTTTCCTCTGAGATTTTATGCCTTTTCTTCACGTTTTCCTTTCCATTCATAATTAGATGCTCATCTGTGCGGAAATGGGGGCATAACCTCTCACATACAGCCGTTGAGAAAATTTAGAAAACAAATACGAAATCTGTACCGCAGGCTGCATATGGCAGTTTACCCCTAGTCACGAATGGCTGTGGCATCCAGATTTCCTTTGCTTGTTAGGTTTAATTCCAATGTGCCTGCACACATCTTCGTGTCGACTTTCGACGTTTCTTGCCTGCCTCTCCGAATGCTGCACTCGTTCCCTCTCTTTTTCTCTAATCTTTCTTGAAAGCAGTTCTTGTTCTTTTAATGTGATCCTTTCCTTCTTGGTCTGCTGCAGAAATTTCGAAAAGATTTTCCCATCTGAATATCCGGGCCGCGGATCTCTTCCTGCTGATGTTCTTCCAAGATATGTAATTTCATTTTCCTGCGGAAACCCCAGCTCTTTGTCTGAATGTCTTTCCGGATGGGAAATGCCATTACTATTTCATAGTGACGCCGCAGCGTCGCTTTCTCGAAATGTAATTATTTCCCATCTCCTCGTGATAGAAAAGAAACGTCTTGCAAACTTGCACTAACCACAGTTGGAAATATTGAAGTGGCAGTTAAGAATTCACACATTGTCAGTTATGCTCTCACAATCATTGGTAGAACACGCGCAGAGACGTTGCTGCAATTTTGCTTCACAAGGTGGTCCAATTGAAGTGACAAATGATACACATACTTTTTTCTGAATTCGGTTTCTTTCTTTTTAGAAGTTTATCGTCTTCTTTGAACAAACACAATATTACCAATAACAATTCAACAAGAGTTCTCAAAACGGCCGCCACGGGCCTTGATAACAAGCGACAATCTCCTCTTGAAGTCTTGACAGGCTGCCAGAAAGGTGTTTTGGGGAATTTTGAGCCATGCCTTGCGAAGTCTAGCCTTCAGAACTTTAACGCTCGGTGCGGGTGTAGAGCAGGGCTCTGACTCCAAAATAGACCATATGCTAAAATCCATCGTGTTCAGGTCAGGAGAGCCGGCCAGCCATTGCGTTGGCGATATGAAGTCCGGTACATTTTTTCGAAGCAAACTCTGAGCTGAGAGTGTTGCATTACAAGGAGCAGAGTCTTGTTGAAATATCCAGCTCGCATTCCCGAAATGCTTCTTGGCGCACGGCTTCAGATGTGTTCCCAGAACTGAAGGTCGATACAGCTCGGCGTTCATTTTTGATCCCTTTTCTAGAAAAACCAGCGGAGTTCGGCCTGACTCAGTGATTCCGGCCCAGACCATTACTAAAAGAGGGCTCTGCTTGCGAGAGACGTTAAACAGGCTGGAACTCACAGGGTTCTTTCCCTTCAACCATAATCTGTCATTCTGCTTATTCAGAGCTTGCTCCACCGTGAATATCTTCCCGTCGGAAAATGCCATGTTTTCCAGTTCATCGTTGGCAGCCCGCCTGAGTGGTAACCTGAATCTCGTGAGCCTGCTTTGTTTCTGAGCCGAAGGCAATTTCTTAACTTTCTGTAGTTTGAACGGTCTGAGTCCGCGGTCTTCTTTCATAATCCTCATGATAGTGCTTCTCGAAATCCCAGTGCCTTCTGAAAGTTTTCTTGAGCTTTGCCGATGATTTCTCTGCAGTCGTTTCCTCGGCCTTCCGATGTTAGCTGCTATTCGTACTGTCCTCTTTCTGCCGCCTCCGTAACGCTTCTTTGAAGAGCCAGTTTCAAAGAATTTCTTGATGGTCCCGTATACCTGACTCTGGCTAACTCCAACACCTTTCAGTTCTATTTATTATTTGGAGCGGTTTTTTTCGGAGCGATGAAGCGCAACGATAGTGGAGTGGTTGTCTTCCATGGCAGAAAAGTGACACTGATACTTCAGCAAGAGCAGCCAGCTTTATATAGCTACTCCTGTAGATCATGTACAAACATGATCTGACACCTTCATTCTCAGCTGTTCTGCAAAATTATCAAAACGAATTCTTCAAAATTATTGTCACTTCATTTGGACCACCCTGTAAACTCAGACCCAGAAAAGATCTGCTCCTCACATCCGAGTGCTGCTTTTATAAAAATTTCGTAGTTCCGTATGCATGAAGAAAATTTGAAATAAAGTCCGCCCGGGAAACGAACTGTTGCCTAAAAAAGCTGAGAGCAGTTAGTCAGCAGGATTTTAACGGAATTTTTTGGCATTGTTTAGGAGATGGAATTTTCTGTCGAACAACAACAGAACTTATGTATTCTTTACTTTTCTCTCTTCTAAAGGGAGGAACGCAATGAAGATGTGATAGCTTTTTATTTTGTTCACATTGAGAATAACTTGGTCACCGATAGATTTTCACAGCCTTCCATATTTCTTCTGGTAAAGCTTCAATATCTTGGCTAGCATACTACCAAGCTCTTCTGATGCGTCTTTGGGAACTTCTGATGAAAAGATCTATGATCTAGGGCAGCCAAGGAAGCCACAATTTCAGTAAACTTCAATTCCCGAAGCCGATTAGTATAAAAACCTTGGCAACATCTACCTTAGCAACATTTAATTGCTGTAATCCTTACACCATCCTTACTAAACGATCACTTCTAGATATTGAAATAGACCGAGCTTTCATCTGCTTTTCCTCGATCGATTGTAAGAACTTCGTGTCTACAGCCAATCGGAAGTTCTTGGAATGTTTTCAAGTACTTAAATAGTTTTTTTTTTCCTTTGTTCGTGGAATGATTCCGAATTCCAAGTTAGCTATTGAAGTATACGAACGACAACAAAATTTAGAAAATTCGGATCAAAGATAGAAAATCACTAATTACACAGAAGGGTCTTATTTCTTAAATTGTACAAGAGCGACCAAAGGAACGAATTACTTCGAACTGCCACCCACACGGACCCTGCTCGCTTCATGATTGAGTCTAACGCCGTCAATGGATTACTGGTTCCTAATTCGCTGGCGTTGTCCAACGTCGTCTTCCTTGATTGTCATCCTTAAATGATCCGGAAAATTCTGTCATTTTGAGACGGTCTAACTTCAGGTTTTAGCCTAAGCCACTAAGAATAGGCTTTTGTAAACCAGCATTTAATTCTCAAAGGATAAATATTAGGAATATTAGGAAGGTGCTTCATAGGGAAAAATGACGTGAGTTTTGCGGGCCACTCATTTCGATGCTTCACCTTTCCGTAAACGTTTGCACTAATATCCTATGTATATGGAAGTCTAATGTGATTTGAGTCTTGGATTTTCGTAGAAGACTGGAATCGCTTTCGTTAACAGACACTGAAAATACTGAAGACAGTTCTAAAAACTCCACGTACGTGAATTATTTATCCATGTGCTCAGATTCACGACGGGGAAATAGGCTGTTCTGCTGCTCGAGTTGCTGCAGCAGACCGGTCCCAAGACGTTCTCCTTTATCCTAGACGCAGAGATGGTCAATGGCTCGATTGACCATCTTAACCCATAGTAACCATCCCAACAAATTCCTCAGGGACCTTTAGTGAACTTCATGGAGACTTTATGGGCGGAACTTCAGCCTAGTCTCGTCCTAGAACCTGTACTGCTACATATGTAAGCTTGTTTGAATTTCGAATACGATCACAGCTAAGGTCAAATAGTCGTAAGGGGTATGGAAAGAAGTACAACAAGTAATTATCTGCTTGCACCAGTGATGGAATTTTGAGAAACTTGGAGTAGAAAAATGGAAGATTACGGTTTTGGAGGAAGTTCAGTTGGATCAGACGAAAGAAAATACAGAAAATGTGGAATCCTGCTTCTGACCTCCAGAATATTCCTCTAAACTGACCCAGTCCGTTATTTGGTCTAACACACATTTGCCGCCATACTCACATTATGTCGAATTTCCGGTGACCGCTTCCGGTGTTTAGTCAGACGCTCGGCCGCGCCACTGAAGCACTTTAGGTTGCCTTTCGTGTTCCTGAGGAAACCCTTCGTGTTTGTATGCTGTCATAATAACGTTTGCCTACGTATTCATATTTGCCACGTGGAACCAGCAATTTTTGCCTTTTTTCAGTCCATTTCTGTCCACTCAAATTGCATTTCTGATCTTTGTCACATGTTCTTTGGGAAACTTTTTTTTAGAGCCTTCGCTTTTGTCTATTTAAGACTTTTACGGAATTTGCAATTCTTCACTGCATGAAATTTCCAAATTTCACAAGTTGGAGAAAGTTCGGATGCGGAGGGCTAATCCATCCATTCTTAAGGAACCGCTCAATGCTCTGCATCAACCGATCGGGCATACATCCCAGATGAGGGTTCCCTCGTTAGTCTGTTGTTTGTCTGGTTGTGAACACGAAATCGTGGATGCCCTCTACGAACATCTGTGTGCTTCAGAGCCAAATGAGTTCATTCAAGTTTTGGCGACGCTTTTATCCAGAAGTCTCATGCTTAGCAACTTATATTCTAAGGAAGTTTCCTAGCCATGCTATTTAGCCATTTTTAAATTTTTTTTGTTTTGTAGTTTTTCAGTTTTCCATCCATTTTGTCAGCAAGCCCCAGAATCTTCCTTTTGGTATCTGATTGTCTGCTAGCAACACAAAGTGGAAAAAAATGCGCGGCTGGAAATCCATGGTTTATTCTTAGAATCACCGTGAATCCTTTTTTCACCATTTTTTTACTCCAGTTGACAGTTCTTCCCTTAAGTGAGAAACTGCTCATTGAAACTATTTTAGCAAAACACGCAATTATATCGAGTATAAAATCTTATTTTACCCGGATCCAATAAAGTCATCTAGAAGAGAAACTGAAACATTTCCAAAAGCACTGCACTTTGAGATTTAAATGCGTGCAATCCCATCCAGAAGCGTTTCCCGGAGCAACAAAGTTGAGGCTGGAAGGAGAACACTATGCCTTATCACATTCTTGAGTATTGTCTTGATAGCTCATTCCAATCTTGAGATACAGATTTTATATTTTCATCAGCTGATCACCCAAAATTGGCAGCGTACTAAATATGTGGCCGCCACTGTACAAAAGCACTGTTCTTTGGCGAAACCAAACAAAAATCGAGGCAGAAAATCGCCTCAGTTCAGCAATATTGCTGATATTTTTCAGGTGACAGCAAATTTGAGTACGCACTCTTTATTAATTTATTCAGTGTATCATAGGGAGTGCTTGAATAAGAGTCAAAAAGACGAACAAAAAATTTGTGGGAGAAATTTACGGCGAAGACGGAGAGGAGGAGCGGGGGAATTTGGCTCGTACAAGAGGTCCAGCGCTCTAATGAGAGATTCCTGGCACTATGCTCAGTAGTGCAGCTGCCATTTAAATCGCAGAAAAACTCTGACAAAACAAGCGAGTGTTGACGATTTCCAAGGCAATTATCTGTTTCGTAGGTCGTTTCGTGTTGTGCAGCAGCTTTGTTTGGGGTTTCCACAATCGACTCCATGTCGTCGACCGCTCGTCGGACCACCACAACAGGCGGTCGGCTGCGACTTGCTAAATTCGCGCGAGCAAATTCAATCGCGCAACCAAACAACGCCGCGTGTAACCGACTCGTTTCTCGGATTACCTCATCCATGATCGGCTAAATTTCATGGGTTTCTTCGTCACTGCCTTGTTGGTCCTTCTTCGATAGACCTCTACCGCTCCTTTTTCAGTCAGTTCACAAGGTGTTCCCCTTTACTTGCAAATGTTTTTCTATTTTAAAAAGCTTTTGAAGTTAATTTCCTTGTTTTACCCTCTCTCTTTCCCGCTGACATATTTGCCTGTTTTCCTTGTATCACGTTACCCTGGTAATTTCATCCGTTTTGTTTTCGGAACAGCACATTTCACAAAAACGCGCTCCGTAGCCACCCGTGAATCTCTGCTAGGTAGAGTTTAGGCGTCACTGAAGCACATTCCACTGGAAGAAATCAACATTCGCCCGGATTCATTTCCTAATTTCAAGGTCCACAGCGGTTGTTGTGCTCCAAAGCTCGTCCAGCTGTTGATTCCGGGCACTAAAATTTGAGCAGCTTTGATGATTAGGCACGCCGAAGCAACAAAGGGATAGCTTTTGGCTTGATATGGAAAGTATGTTGTAGAGCAGGGGAGAAGGAGTGGTGCCTCTGTGTAGGGGGAGCTTGGCAACGACAGTTTGATTGTATGACGGACTTTATGACTTCTACAACAAATAAACAATTTTAAGAAAAGTGAAAAGCCACATTCAATAGCTTAGTTTCACCGAGATCATTTGACCTACTCCATCATTTACCTTGCTAAATATTCTCTTATGGTGTGGAAACCTGATTCTTTCCTTTTTCCAAGTTCTGAATTATTTGCATGCTCGTGGCTTTCAGGACCAGGATGCGTTATTAAGATTATCCATGGTGAACGAGTATTCAATTACCCTTCACCTGTCATCCTCAATACACCCCTACCTGGGCCTGGCTGCGATAGATTGCCCAGAGTAATTAAGTCGGTGCTCGTACCAACGATTTGTGAATTTGAAGGTGTTAACATTTTTATTCTTAATGATGTCTGCTGCTCCTGGCATCCATTGACACGTTTATCCACACCTGATTTTCACAATACGAACTGCTACCCATGGATAGACGATTACCCATCCTTCCAATGATCCGTGCTGGCCCGGGTCCGGCTTCCAATCCAAAATCTAGTTTTCCATATAATACCATATCCATCCCTGGTTGCAACTGAACTTCCGTATTTTGAGAGTTCCCTACAGCAAGGAGCTCCTAGCGTTGGTCTTTCTTCAAACAAAGGGCTGGGTCTGATTTTTCAAGATATGTTAAGAGATGTATTCTGTACCACGGATATAACTGGTTTGTTTGCGTTGTATTAGTTCTTCATATGTACCCTGAAAGTCTCAATTACCAATAAATAAATAAATATTTCGTTGCACTTATATCTTCAGCCCGTAAGGTCTAAAGTCCTCCAAGGCATGAAGGCATAAAGGCATTTCCGTCCATGTTTACGACAGATCTCTTTTATTTTAGTACTTTTCCGTACCATTTGCAATCGTTTATGATCTAATATGGCTACTGCCAAAAAGACTGCAACTTGGATGAGATACATACGTACATACAAGCATTCCTAGAGTAGAACTGGAATAACTCTTTGATTTAAGCATGGAAGCTGGAGAACGATAGCAGCTGCCAGTGAATGGCGTACTTTGGCACGGTTTTATTGCGAATGCTGGTTGTGTTTTTCTAACCACTGTTGATGTTTTCTCAGCGTTTGTTCCATTTTCTTTCGGCAAGCTCAGGGATTTGCTGGAAAGAGCACTTGCAAGTTGATTTGACGTTTCCACCTTCATGAAGGGTGTACTGAAGCTTTTCCCTTGCTTGTGGAACTACGCAGTTCTTCTTTTGGTTATGAATATTGATAAACTTTCCTTCGATGTCTTTTTTCTTTGTAGCTATTACAGGGGAGGAGGGGGGGGGGGGG